>CM069910.1:29818765-29961765 GCA_036172215.1 Camellia granthamiana | reverse complement strand
ACTACACTGTATATACGTTCCCATGTTTGTACTACTGTTAAGACTGAGGGGAATGGACTGTGATCGAGGAAATCTCTTGAAATCTACTGTTGATGTGAACTATATGTACAACACTGTAAAACCTTATGCTAACAATTACCTATGCTCTGAAAACTGTTTAGACTTATGTACATACCTGCATACTTTTGCTTAAGGATGTTATTAGACTGAGTAGACTTCGGATTTGTTACCTTAACTATTGTATCTGGAGGAACTATTTTGTATTGTACACTGAACTTGTGAAATCTGTATTGGGACTGTTAGTAGATTCTGAACATACACATATATGACTGTACCCTTGCTCGGAATAATTGATAAATTTGTTTGATGAGTTAACCGTTGGGACTAGGGCTCCGGGATTGTGTGACTGAATAAAGACCTGAACGATAAACTCTAGACTGTGAATTGTGATTATGGAAACTTGACATGACTGCTTGATTGAACCTGCGAGCCTATACTGTAGTGACTGTATGACTGAATTGGAACCCTCGTAGGGCAACTCACTGTTATGTGTCACCAAGAACCTTGGGTGATGTAGTACTGTATACCATATGCCTTATGAAGGATTGATCTGAAAATTGCTATACTGACTGTGATGCTTACCTCTCGATATGAATAACTGCATGCCTGTACATTTATCTGTAACTTATGGGGAGGAACACATAGTATATGACCTGCACTGCTTGATATGAATTGTAATGGTACCGAACTCTGATGTAAGTTTGATAATTGATGAACTCAGGCAAATTGTGAAATTACTGACTGTACTGACTGTGTACCTAAACGAATGGAGTATGAACTAATGTTAACTGATCTGGATATAACAAGAATGGAATTGTGATCTAAATTGTTATCGGAAAGAACCATGGGTTGATGAAACCGTTTTGTGTAACTGATGGAACTTATGTTTGATGCTTATGCTTCGAACTTTTACTTGCTGTGATTGGACAGAACTTACATCTGAAATGACCTAGTCGAACCTTTATCGATTTAACTTGAGAAAACTCTTATTGGGAGCTATTACTTTATTTGCTTACAATATGGAGAAAACTGGGTACATGCCATGTGATTACTTACCCGGTAATACCGTTTTGACTATGGGCTGGTTTGACTAAGAAATGATTGTTTTACTGATTACTGTACTTCAGAACTGATAGATCTGTCGACAATAGACGAGTTTTGATCATGAACTCTGGCTGTCTAGAAGTATATGTAACCGGTATGACTGTTTTTGGTATTGATATGTGCTATGACTGAATTTGTGGGGACTGGACCTGATGAATGGTAACTGAATGATTGCTACAGAATTCTGCCTACCGCTATGGGAGTACTGTACAAATTGCCTTATGTCCCCAATAACTCCCGAATGAACTGGATTGACTGTGATGGACTACTGAACCGAGAACCGAATTGAACAAAGACCGAATGAAAGGCTCGAAACTGAATGAAACGAATCTCTGTAACTTAACGGGGGAAATTACTTATGAAACTGAAACCAGTGCAAATTTATAACCCCGATAAGTACTTGATGTAAGTAGTGTGAATACTACTATACTGTTACTGTACTGTTACCGTATTGTTATTGACATTGTTACTGCATTGCTACTGTATTGGTACTGTCATTGATATTGTTACTGTATTGCTACCGTACTGTCACTGTTACCATACTGGCACTGCTACTGTATTGTATTGTAACTTTATTGTCACTGTACTGATACTGCCACTACTACTGTACCTGCTATGTACTACTGTACAACTGTATTCACATTCTACGTCACGAAATAAGTTTTGTTTCTGAAGCGTTGTACGCTGTATACTGAATGATTGTTAATTTCTAATGTGTATTCGTGACTCTTGGTATTATGTGATACATGTTAACTGCCCGGTATCGGAGGTTCCTTTATGGAACTTATATCTGTCTGTACTCTGTTGCCCGTACCGGAGGCCTCGTCATGGGGGCTTAGCTTCTATACTGTTCTGTTCTGTTACCCGGATTCGGGATTCCTTTATGGAACTGGTTATTCATAACCGTCCTATACATATACTGTATCTATTTTGTACCGTAATTGTTCTATATCTGCCATGTCTACATCTGTGCTGTATCTGTTCTGCACTGTATCGGTTCTGTATCTACACTGGTAATGCTAATGAATGCACCGCATATACTTAATGCAAGAATATGAAAATGAACATGTATTTGAACCTGTCATTGACTGAAAACTGAAAGTGCATAAGATTCTGTTTTAATATGAACCCCAATCCTTCTACGTGATTTTTCGGTTTCTGTGCATTGCTAGGATTGAGATTGGGCCACGAACCTGTCATGAAAATGATTATATTCCTGTTATAGGGTGGAAATTTCCTTATGATAGGCATCATTTCTGTGGATATGTTAACTCGAGTTTAGAGGACTAAACTCCTTATAAGGAGGGGAGACTGTAACGACCCTCGTTACCGATTACCGAATTATATACTGATTATTGCTAAATTGAATTGATAACGATTGATCATTGAATTAATTGAAGTACGGAATAGACCGATTGAAATCGAAATTGAAATTGAATAAGTTTGACTATCGAATTGCATATTGCATTGATTGATTACCTATTTAAATTTTTATGTTTAAACTGCTAATTGAAAGCCTTATCAGCGGCCGATGTAGAAACCGTTTAATGTTTTGTAATCAGTAGAATATTTATGATTTAATGGTATTTTTATCTGAAAATTGATTAGGAATGATTAAATTAGATTAAGTAATGGTTAATTGCAAGAGTCGGCTTATTTACCATTTTGCCACTTAGTGGCCCACTCCATATTTTATATTGAAGCCTTAGTGTGCATTTAACCAACATTTCATCAGCTCATTTGAGAGCTCAAAACCGAATTAGAGAGCTAGAGAGAGAGAGAGAGATTGAGTTCTTCTTGCAAATTTGCTAGGAGACTTGGTGATTTGGATGAATAATTGCATGTTTGAGCTCCTACACTTCTAATTCTAGACCTAAGGTAGGAGAATCAACCTTTCATTGTTGTATTCAAGTTAAATTGTGCATGGTTCATGTTAGATTAAAGCCTCAAGCCATGAATTGGAGTTAAATTGTTGCCATGAAGCTCAATTGTTGCATGCATGTGCATATTGTCAAGTTTTGAGGTTGTAATTCTTCATTCCTCACATGCATGTTCATAATATTGTTATAGTCCATGTTTTCATCTTGGTTTGAAAGGATTGAGCTCATTAGAGCAAGAATTGAAGCATTAAAATGGTTTTGATTCATGCATGTTTGCATGTTCTTCATGTTCTTGAAAATGGTTTGAAAATGGCTTTAATTGACCAACTCTTGGGCCTTGCATGTGCAAATTAGCTTTTGAAACTTGTAATACATTGAGTTTAAAGTGTTTTCCCAGATTTTGGGGCCAAGAGGTTGAGTTTTGGATGATTGGATGCTTGGTTCGAACTTGGGAGACAAATCTGGAAATTCCAGATTTGGCTTCCTCGCTCGAGCGAAGGATTCCTCGCTCGAGCGAGCCCTTTGGTTTTGCAAGCTCGCTCGAGCGAGCATCGAGCGTGGTATCGCGCGTAAAAATGGAGCATCCAGTACTTTTTCTGAGCACAGATCGCTCGAGCGAAGGGAGGCTCGCTCGAGGGAAGCCTTTGATTTTTGAATCTCGCTCGAGCGAAGGAAGGCTCGCTCGAGCGAGGGGCCTATTTTCAACAACTTTTGAAAAATGCCTTCCAAGTGTAATTTTGCATCCTCATCTCATCCTAGGCATTCTTAGGCCTAGTTTAAGGCATCTTAATGAGGATTTGGACCTAGAACACACCGAGGCATATTAGGAAGTTAATCATTGTACTTCCCCAACTGTTAAACTTAGTGTGTGTTCAATTGTTTAATTGTTTAGGGTTGGCTCTCGGGGACACGCTCTAGCTGCTAATAGCCCAATCTCTGTGAGTAACAGACTGTGTAAAGATATGTTCAAAATGGTTATCTTTTGAAACTGAACTGAAATGTTTATCGAACTGATATTGTTTATTGAATGAACGTATGTCCTGTATTGCGAACTATATTGTGGCATCCTTAGCATTACTGTTATTGATTGTTTACTGATGTGGAGCAACGTGCTACACTGGGAGCCACCTCTAGAATCTACGGAGCTAAGTGCTACAGTGGGAGCCACCTCTTGAATCCACATCGGTCGGTTTCCTTGTGGAACCATATTGTTATTGATTGATGGCCATCATTATTGTTTGGGTCTGTTAAGGCCCGGTCCTTTTGGACCTATTGTTTATAGGCTAATGGATGTACCACATATGACTGATTGATTGAAAGACTGATTGATTGAAATATCGATTGACTGAAGTATTGATTGATTGAACTATTGATTGACTGAAATACTGAAAGATCGAAATACTGTTAAATGAATTGATTTCATTATTGTAAGGACATTCATTCATAACCCCTTTACACATTATGTTATTCATTGGGCTTTAGCTCACTGTTTATATATATATGTAGGTTCTCAGCAACCAGATCGGAGCTAGGAGCGCGGGTCAGTCCCCAGTTTTGTCCAGCCAGCCTGTGTGCCTCACAGCGAGGTTCCTAGTTGCCATGCTATGGCTTTGGGGTTTTGATTTCCCCTGTCTGTCTCACTGTTTTGTACCATTGTGAGATTATTGTATAGACTGTTTACCGTTTACAGCACTGTCCAAGGGATTAAGTCCCTGATTCACTGACTGTTATGGATATGTATATTGTGTATGCCATATTGTACGGTACTATCTTATGCATGTATGAATGAAAAATGTTTTTGGCATACAGATTGTCACAGCTCATTGGACACTATTCGTTTATTGTTTTGGCTTCCGCCAGGCCCTGAACTCTGTTTACATTGATTGATTGTTAAGCAGGCCTTTGGTAATCACGGATTACTGGCCAGTTACGGTGCTAAACCCATAGGGCCGGGTTTGGGTCGTGACAGTGGGGTTTTGTAGGAAGCAAGAGAGCTAAGAGCATATGGAAGGTCCTCTGCTTACAGTTAGGCAGGAAGAGCAGCCTTGGTTTAGCTCATAGTAGAGCTCATAGCCCAGAGGGAGGCCCTTAGCCCATTCATAGAAGATTCTACTTTTGGACAAGCTCGACGGAGGGAAGCTTCAAGTTAAGCCAAAAAGCGGCGTTTTTCTCTCCAGTATGTGATTTATTTTGTAAAATCTTTCACGTATTCATGAACAAAATTAGGTTAATTTGATAAGTGTAATTTATTTATTTATTGTCTCGAAGAAAATAGATGGTCTATTTTGACAAAAAAGAAGTCGTATTTATTAAGTCAATATTAACAGTTTTTAATGATATTAGAAATATATTTCAATAAACAATTCTTTTAATTTTATTATTGTATATGAGAGTAGTTAAAATATATATATATATATATATATTTCTATAATTCCATTAGAATCTCCCTTGGAAGAGCTTAGCAACTTTACTAACTTGTTCCATTAGCTTGGTTTGCTCCTCGCGGTGTGTAGCTCACATCTAAACATCTAATTGGGGAACGGGGCAACACCCATGAAGCTCTAGTAAAAAGGGAAGGTTGAACTGAAGCAGAAGCAAGGGCAGGTCTCACCCTGAGGTGAACAAAGCCGATAGCTTTTGATTGGGATGGAAAGTGACTCGAGAAGAAAAGAAGAAAGAACTTAAAAACCAAACAAACTAAAAAGCCAAACAAGTAGCCATTTTATTAGCAAAGAATATGTAATCATGCTATTTCTATAACTAATATCTAACCAAGTCTTCCATCCTGAGTATCGCATCCGACCCAACTCTGACATCTAAACCTACCTATTAAGACGCTTGGATATGATTAGATACCTGTTCGAGAACAGATAGAAGGATAATGTCATGACCTAACCCCCGCTCTAAGGGATTAGAGAGGTGACTGGCCAGTAATCCGAAGATTACCAAAGGCCTTAAACATAAATATAGTAATAGGGGTTGCGGAAGCATATGTAATAAAATATAACGTCCAATGAGTTATGAAGACTTAAATGAACAAACGAAACTTCCATATTTAGATATAAGTCATACCACATTAGTTAAATACAAAACAAAGACATATTACAGGGATTGAACCCTAATAACAGTATCTCTCTTAACAACATTCAGAAAATAAAAGTATATCACAAAAGGGTGGAGTTAACAACATCCAGGAAGCCCTAAAGCTTGACACAGACGGAACATCAACGTAAGGCACAAGGGTTGGCTTCACAAAACAGAGTCTTGACCGTCGCCACTAAGCTTGGTCCTGTACTTGATCACCTACATATGCATATATAAACAGTGAGCTGAAACCCAATAAATAACAACAATGTAAAGGGATAATGAATGGTGTCCCAGACAGTAAATAAAACATTAACATATTCAGTGGAATAACTTCTTGAAGCAGAGTTTTGTATCATATCAGAGTCATATTCATATTTGGAAATAGTCATACGTAGTACATCCATTAGCAGAACATTACAGTTGGTCATAAAGACCAGAACAGTCATATCTAATGGCCATCAATACAGTTAACCTTAAAGGTTAAACAGTAGTTTCAAAAATTGGAACTGTCAGAGATCTCTGATAACAGTAACAATAGTAGTAGCAGTAACTGTAATAGTAATAGTAGCAGTTGCTAAGGATGCCACGAGTACATTTCAGAAAAAGGACAATCATTCCTTCATTTAAATAAACCATCAGTGTTGAAATATAGCATAATCGGTAATTCAGAAAATATATTTAAATGAACATAGTTTTACAGAGTTGTTACTCACAGATGGCTCCTCAAACAGATAGGTCGGAGTGTGGTGTGTAACCTACACAACACATAACAGAGCATACATTGGAAACTCGCATCTATAACCAATAACGTATCATAATTCAATTCTATTACGTGTGTCTCTAGCTTAATCCATGACTAGAGATGCCTAAATGATGCTTAAGAATACCTAAAATGGCATGAGGATGCAAATATACACGTATAAGTGTTAGTCAAAAATTGCTGAAAACAGGGCAGTTCGCTCGAGCGCACACTTGGTCGCTCGAGTGGTCTACCAAAATTTTGTAAAACTTCTGGATGCACGAATTCTAGGCTCGAGCCAACTTTTAGTCGCTCGAGCAGTAACTTGGTCACTCGAGCCAACTACCAAAGTCTGCAAAAATACTGAGAGGTTGCGAAGTTCGCTCAAGCCACAAGTCCGTCGCTCGAGCGAACTGGGCAAATTCTGGGTATTCCAGATTTCCTTTGAAGTTAAAAAAACATGCTACTCAAGCTTACATGACTTAGAAGGAATATGTAGGAGCTCTTCATAAAGCATGAATTCTTGAAAATTATGAAACCACACCCTCAAACTTTTCTCAATTCTCAAAACAAGACTCAAAATTCTATGTTTTTTCCATGCATGAAATGAATTGATCTTTCTTTCTTTCAAAACATGATAAAGTGAGTTGAGAAGTGTAAAAACATGAAGAACTTCTCAAATTAAGGTGTAAAAGCTCCATATATGTATGAATTTGTAGAAAAACAAGTTCTAGGATGAAGAATTATGCATGCATGTGTACAACTAACCCAATTCTACAACAATTCATATGATTCTAGCATGTTCCTCTCAATTTCATAAAATGGTCCTATAATCTCCATGAACTTAACTTCTATATGGACAATTCTCATGAATTATGGATGATAATCTTACTTAAAGCTTGAATTTAAGAGATAGAAGCTAGGCTCTATTTGGTTTAGTTTTTGAATTATGATTTGAGTATGAAGTTGTGATTTAAGTGTGGAATTATGAGTTGAGTTTTGAAAAGAGTTTTGAGTTGTATTTGAAATTTTTTAGATTTATTTTTTTTAAATATTAAAAAATGTTTGAGAAAATTTTATTTTTTTATTTTAAATATATAATTTTTATTTAAATTTTTTTTATTTTAAATATTTTATTTTATTTTGCAAAATATTTAATTTTTTTAATTTTAATATTTTAAACTCAAAACGCAACTCCATACTCAAATCGTAACTCCATACTCAAATCGTAATCAAACACATAACTCAAAACTCAATTTAAAAACCATTTTCAAAATTCATAACCAAACACATAAGGGTAAATTATTTATAAGTCCTATTTGAAAGACTTATACAAGATATGGTCCTATGAAAAAACTTATAACCTAATAGGTATTGTGGTTTTCTTGTGGACACAACTACCCCCAATCTTAATTAATTAATAACTTGATTAATGATAATACCATATATGAGAAATCTAATGTTATCATAGATTGTGATCATATCTATATGGTTAAAAATTTAAAATTCAAAATAACCTAATTAATGGCAATACCATATATTGGAAATCCAATATTACTATAGATTGTGATCATATCTATATATGGTTGGAAATTAAAAATTAAAAATGCAAATATAACATGTAACATTCCAAACCCAATGTGACATTCCCAAACCCAATGTGACATTTCCATATGCTTCTGAAATTCAAAATAACTTGATTAATGGCAATACCATATATGGAAAATCTAATATTACCATAGATTGTGATCATATTTATGTGGTCGAAAATTCGAAATTGAAAACATAAATGTAATATGTAACATTTCAAACTCAACGTGACATTCCCAAACCTAATGTGACATTCCCATATGCTTATGAAATTCAAAATAACTTGGTTAATGGCAATACCATATATGAAAAATCTAATATTACCATAGATTGTGATCATATTTATATGGTTGAAAATTGAAATTCAAAACATAAATATAACCTGTAACATCCCAAACCCAACATGACATTCCCAAACCTAACGTAACGTTCTCATATGTTTCTGAAATTCAAAATAACTTGATTAATGGCAATACCATATATGGAAAATCTAATATTGCTATAGTTTGTGATCATATTTATATGGTTGGAAAATTGAAATTCAAAACATAAATGTAACATGTAACATTCCAAACCTAATGTGACATTCCCAAACCCAACGTGACATTCTCATATGTTTCTCATCCCAAATCTAACGTAAATGTAACATGTAACAGCCAAAATCCACCGTGACATTCTCATATGCTTTTCATCCCAAACTCAATGTGACATTCCAATACTCCACCTTTGAATTATGAATAATGTAACCTCCTAAATGTAACGTGTAACATCCCAACCTAACCTATGTATCGAACCATCATCACCCCAACCTAGCGTAACTTCAACATCGAGCGATGTGATTCAATCCACATTCAATTACAAACCCAAATCACCAATAATTTTGTGCAACGTACTATGACATATATGTAAATACTAATTACAATAAAGACACGATAAACATTCAAATACATATACAACCGAACAAATACACAAATGTCATCTACTACATGGTGTATGTGGATTAATGTTACATACTAAATGTAATATGCATCGTAACACGATTATCCAGATCCCAATATACAATTGTCATCCTATGACGTGGTTCACATTCGACATCCAATTAACAACCAAAACTAAATACCCCCAACCTAACCCTTGAACCCATACATGCCACCCTACACATCGAATATATCAAAATGCATCAACTATCACAATGTCAAATACACACATCCAATTAGAACATTGGCCAAAGTGAACCTATCAATGAGTGTAATAGATTGTCAATGCCCTATTAAACACTTCAACAAATAGCAGCACACTTCAACCAAAAAAAAAAAAAAAACATCTTCCTCTCAATCGGTTGGAGTCGAAATCTGTTGAGGGGATCAACACATAACCCTCAAACTTTATCATATCATCGACCATATCCACATCCATTTAAGCAACATTTTGAAAATGCACTAGAATCATGCGATCAAGGCGAAAAAAACTCGCACGGTCGTTGTCTGTAGACTTGTCTTTCTTAAAAACCTTCCTCTACAGGATATGATGAATGAGCAAATAAGGTACAATATAAAAATAAATTAGGAGTATAATAGCACACTAATATCATTCATTTATAACTCATAAGACCTTACGGAACACATTCCTATTTAAATAGGACTTTAAACTCTAAAAGAATATTCATAGGACTTCACATTAAATAAGTTTTTCAAATAGGACTTATAAATAATTTTAACAAATAACTCAAAACTCCACATTACTTTCAAATCCACACTCAAATCGTAAGTAAACACATAACAAAAAATTAAAATATTTAAAAAAAATTACAGCACACAAATGTATGAAATATAGTGCACATTAAAATAAATAAATAAATATTTAAAATATAAAATATTTACCCTAAAAAAAATAAAATTAAGAAATATTTTAAATATTTTAAAAAATAAATTCAAAAAATTTCAAAATACAACTCAAAACTCATAACCAAACAAATTTTATCTTTTCAAAACTCAACTCAAAACTCATAACTCAAAACACGACTCCACACTCAAATCATGATTCTAAAAATAATTTTAAAAAATAAAATAACAAAATATTTTTTTGATTTTTGATTTTTGATTTTTGATTTTTTTTTTTAAATAGAGTTTTGAAAAAAGTTTGGTTTTGAGTAATTTTAAGTTGTGTGTTTAGTTATGAGTTTTGAAAATTTTTTATTGGAATCATAATTTCAAAAAAGAACCAAATGTAAGCTTAATTTCTTCAATTCTCTTTCAAATCTCTTCTCCTCTCCCTAAATTGTTGTTCTCTCTCTCTCTCTCTCTCTCTCTAAGTTTGAGTTCAAAAGATAATGAGGAAAAATGAATTATTAAGCTTATTTCTGATATTTATAGGCTAGATTAGAATAAGCTTAATTAAGTGAGTTAAGAGCTAATGAATCAAATCTTAATCAAATTAATTCCAATCAAGTCTAATTAAATTATCCTAATTATTTTGATCCGTATCAATTTTTAATTAAACATGCCATATGATTCTAAAGATTCTAATTAGCTTATTGATCTAGTCAATTTCAACTTCTGAATCTGTTTGGGCTTTCTATTTTGAATTCTAAGGCCTCATTTGGGAACTCTCCTTTTTAGCCAAAAAGTCAAAAAGTTATTAAATTAGCCAAAAAGTCAATAACCTATATCAAAAAGTCAAAAATTCTCTTTTCTCTCTACTTTTTGCACATCTTTTCGTAAAAAGCCAAAAAGTCATCCCAAATGTACTATTTTTTTTAGTTCATATTTTAGCCAAATAGCCAAAAAATTACTAAATTGGCCTGTTCCCAAACGAGGCCTAAGTCGTTATTCTAACACATAATCCTATTGTCAACATATATGAAGCCAACAAAGCACATAATCACATAATTAACAGTCAAATTCACACTCAGTCAAATTCACACTAAGCATATAAACACATGCAATAATAAAGGACGGGATGGGGTTGTTACAGATACAAATCAATCTGAACTCATGGATTCCTCAATCCCTTGACTTTTTTGTCTTAAAAAAACTCTAGATAGTACAATCTTGCTCAGCCTTCTGTTTTTTGTCCTTCTACTATTAAGAACCTTTAGTGATGGAGTCGGATAAAAAAAAACAAAAATGCCTTATACCCCTACTGGGGGTCGACCCCCAGTGAGGTGTCGGCCCGTGATTGGCGAAAAAAATAGTTTTTTTTTTTTTTGGTTGGCAGCCAGTGGGGGCGCGCCACCTCACTGCGGGTGCGACCCCCACTGGGGGTATAAATTAGTGTTGAAAAAAAAAAATCCATTTTATTATTGTATAGCAAAATAATTAAGAATTTTCTTTTTTTAATTAATTTTGTTAAATAAAAAATTTTGACAAAGAAATATATGTAATTTTTCAAACTATAGGAGATAATTTATATTTTAAACAAATCTAAAGAGGTGTATTTATAATTTATCCTAAATTTTATAAAAGAATAGATGTATAGGCCACGTTTTTTTGACGGATTAAGTTGGATGAGATTGTTAATGTGGAGATTGTTAGTGAGGGGAGATTAAGTATAAGTGTGTTTGTCTTGATGATAGTATGGGAGATGGTTAATGATGGAATTGTTAAATTATTTTTATATAAAATAAATAAATAAATTATTTTTATATTAAAAAATTTAAAACAAACGGGTGCACTTAGTAAAATTTTTTTTTTTTTTTTTATATAAAATAGACTCAATCTCCTCACTATTTTTCTAATCTCACCCAAAATCCAACCAAGCTAATCCCCTTACTGAGAGAGATTACTAAGCCTCTTAAACTATCAATCTATCCTCCCATTTCACTACCAAACATGCTGTGGGTGAGACCCATAGCCATGATAATCCAATCTGGTGACTCAAGTTGCAAGACAAACATGGCTAGAAATTATAACATCTTAAGGTTTTAATCACCCTATCTAAAATAAAAAAAAGCTATGAAGCACGGATACGGGATACGGATATGATATGATACGGATACGGCGATACGGCAAAATTCGAAAAAGTAGGATACAGATACGGCGGGGATACGTTCATAAAAAATATTTTTTTTCACAATTTATAGTAATGTAATATACACAAAAATAAAACTTCAACAATTTTTAGTAATAGAACATACATAAAATAAAACTTCAAGCATTTTTAGTAATGTAGCATACATAAAAATAAAACTTAAAACATTAATAATTTATTTATTTATTTATTTCATAAGTTTATTTATTTATTTATTTCATTTATTTGATTTTATTTACAGAGCAACTACACAAAACAAAACATTAATAATTTAAACATTAATGTAACAAAACAAAACATTAATGTAACAAAAAAAAACTTATTTAATAATTTATTTAATAATTTAAACAATAACATTAATGTAACAAAACAAAACATTTAAACATTAATTACAAAACATTAATAATTTTTAATGAGTTTATTTATTCATTTGTTTTATAAGTAATTTGAATAATTTTTAATAAGTTTATTTCATTTATTTATTTGTTTTATAAGTAATTCATAAGTTTATTTATTTATTTATTTCATTTATTTGATTTTATTTACAGAGCAACTACACATAAAAAATTTAAAAAAATAATAATAAAAATAAATATGTAAACACACAGACACGACGACATACAGATCGAGAGATCGACGAAACAGATTGAGAGAGGACGAAACAGATCGATCGAGAGAGAGGACGAAACAGATCGAGAACAGATCGACAGAGATCGACGAAACAGATCGACAGAGATCGATGCAAGCAAACAAACAGAGGGAGCGAAAGGGAGAGAGAGATCGACAAACCTGATCGAGAGAGAGGGACGACCGTCGAGCTGCTGTTCGAGATCGAGTGAGAGGCAGACCGTGGAACTCTTCCTCCTCCTCCTTCGCGGCTGCTGTTCGAATTCGACCCAGTGAAGGTAAGTTTGATTATTATTGTTTTTGTTTTTTATTTGATCTTATTTTCATATTTTACATTTTGGCCCCATTTAAAGTTTTTTAAATTATTTTTTTGCCCCCGCTGTATCCATACCGTATCTTGACTGTATCCTGACCGTATCCTCCCATATCCGAGACGTATCCGAAATTCAAAAATTAAAAAAACAAATCGGATACTTCATTTCCCGTATCTGATACATATCCTCGCGTATCGGGCGCGTATCCGTATCCGATACGTATCCGATACGCATACGTGGCCTATTTCGGAGTATCCGTGCTTCATAGAAAAAAAGTGTTAATTGCAAAAAAATAAAATGAAATATAATGCAAACTGTAACATGTGTTCCACCACACGCAGATCAACGCACCTGATGTGCGCACCTTGAGCATTACCTGATGGACAAACTTCAAAGGGTAAATACCTCTGCAAAATGAAAACAATTGAAAAGTAGGGACTTTTTGGATTAAAATTAGAGTTTTGCTATATTTTTTAGGTGGATTTAAGCTATGTACATTTAGAAAGTAAAAATTACTTAAAATATTTGTAAAAATCACTATAAAAGAAAACACACGAAAAGAAAAAAACTCAATTTTTAAAAAATCAATCAAAACCAAACAAAACAAGGTGATTAAATGTTGGATCAATTTCATAGGGTATAATAATTAATTAGAACGGGATGAAATAAAACAAAATGTCATTCTTAGGCTCGTAATAGAATCTATTACAATGGTAAATGAAAAATCCATTTGCAATGTATTTGTAATGTGAGATGGCCCCATTATGTTTTGGTGACAATTTTCATGATCATCCTTCATCGTCCGAAGAAGAAGGGGCTCTCGAAACTATTCAATCTACAGAAGGTGGTGAAGCTGCCTCTCTTGTGACGGAAAACCGTCATAAGTTTCCTTTCTCGTCTGTAGGAGGAGGGCTCCGGTAAACTACTCAATTCATAGTAGGTGGTGGTGTTGCCTCTCTTGTGACTGACCAGCAGATCCATTGCACACAGCTTCACTCTAAAAGGTGACGGCATAATGATAGAAATCTCGAATTGCTCACCACCTTTAATTTTATACCCAAAATATTCCTCAACTCTAATTTGGCTTTGCCAAACATAATCACCACTACTCCCAGGGATGGCAAAGAAGGTTGGGGTATAAGTAACATCGATGCCATTAATTTTATCAGTAATAATGATGTATGGATAATCATCTAATTTCATAGAGCAACTTTCTTCATCCCAGCTCTATAAAAAGCAACTCTCACATTGAATCCTGAAACGTAGCTGTCTTCCCTTCGCACTACTGGCACTTCTAAGGATATCGAAGGCCCTGTTATTTGATGGGGAAACCAATGGCTCAAGTCACTACAGGTACAGAAATATTCGCCACTAGGGAAGTCCTTGTCAGGATAACGCTGTCATATGAATTTCTAATTAGTAGAGTGCTAGATGAAAAAAAGAAAAAAAACCTAAAATAAATTTGCAAATACAAAGTCAACATCATAAAATATAGGTAGAATAATTTGAGAGTGGAATTGTATCTTTTATGATAAGTCCAACTCTTTTTATGTGACATATATGATTAAGATTATATCATGTTGTTTATTTTGTATCCCCATAATCTTGTTTGAATTTTTTTTTGCATCAAATTAATACGGTGGCAAATTTTAATTTTATCATTTAAAATTAAAAGACTCATCAAAGTTATTTATATTTGAAAAAAGAAATGTTATATATGTCACACATTTTTTATCATTGTATACATGGATATTTATAATTGGCTTATTTGTTTAGAGATAATTATTAAGAAATTAATGAAAACAAATAACATATTGTCATAGAGAAATCCTATATATGACCGATTATTTATCATTATTTTGTGTCACTGTCTATATGGATTCTTATGATTAATTCTCTGATTTGAAAATGATTATTAGCAAATTAATGTAAACAAATGACATCTTTCCAAGTAGGTTGGTGATATACAAAGATGATATAAACATGTGATATATAATCGTTTAATATATTATGATTTAGCTGTAATAAAAACAATGAAAAAAACTAGTGAATCCTAACTTTAAAATTGTTACTGCCACATCATTCAAGTAAAAAATTTTGACTGAAAAATTCAATAAGAGTAAGATATTATTTTCCATCTCTAATAGGTAGCTCCTCTCTAGTCCACTGGTGTTGTTTAAGTTCATGGAACCCACCATAGGTTCCGTTCAATAATCTAAACGATTCATTTTGTTGAATACTTTATCTATTTCATTCCCATAAAAATTAAGTCGATAATCGTAATCTATTTAATTTATTGCGTTTGTCACCAAAAAAATATATTATTTATTTTTAAAAACACAATTGTCATCTAATTTTTTTGTGACAAATTTAATAAATTGAATATATTATAATTTTCGGATTGATCAAAAATTTTTTTTTTTTGGGTTTCGTTTTGTGAATGAAATACACAAATACACAAAATGTCTGATAAAATGAAATATTTAAATCATCGAAACGGAACTCCTGATAGACCCCATGGTTGATTCCACAGACCTAAACAATACAAAAAAGCTTCCTACCCCCAGCTGGAGGTCGACCCCCAGTGAGGTGTCACTGGGGGATTGGTCCAAAAAAAAACAGTTTTTTTTTTTAATGTTTTCAGCGAATAGGGGGTCGCCACCTCACTGGGGGTCGACCCCCACTGGGTGTATAAATCACAGCTGTAAACAATATCCTCCAGCCCATATAATCTAGGACCAGATGGAATCCTCCTCCTTTGGTGTTATATAGGTTACATCTAAATAAATTTGGTTTCACACATATTATTTAATTTTCAGAGAGATTTTTTTTTGCTAAATTGTTGCACCTGAGAGAGAGAGAGAGAGAGAGAGAGAGAGACCTGAAGGGGATTTTTAACTTGTTCCGCCTGCCAAAGGGAATGTTTCGTGCACCTTGAAAACAAGGAGGATCTTCCATTCCATCATTATTACCATTTGAGAGAATACGCCGCCGAAATTCGAAGTAACCCCTTCGAGATTTAGTCAACCACATTGTTACAGGCTTCACGTTTGATAGATCGGATATTTTTTCAAGTGATGCACAACCAAAAGCATATATTCTACGTAAATTAGGAGGAAGATTTGAGATTGATTGAAGACTTCTGCAGTTATACAAACTAAGGCGTTCTAGCTTGGATAGACGACTGAGGCCATATGGTAGGCTACGAAAATTGTTCTTGTCTAAACTCAAGGTTCGCAATGACGATAAACTCCAAATATTAGCTGGAAAATTTCCTTCAGACATATTGCAATCACTAAGAACTAGCTTTGTTAAGGAACACAAACCTGAAACAGAGAATGGTAACAATCTTATGGAGTCGGGATTTTTTCTAGGTAAAACCCAAGATGAAATGAGAGAAAACCAGGATTTAGTTGTCAATTGCCTATTACATCCCTTCAACGATAAGCTCCTAAGATTCTTTAGTAGTCCAATAGAGAAAGGTAGTTGTTTAATGGATGTTCCATCTGCAAGAAGCTCTGTTAAGCTTTCCATATGTCCCAAGTGCACTGGAAACTCCTCTAGTTTTGTACAACCAGAGAGATTTAGATGTTTAACAGACTTCAACTTGCAGATACTGCTTGGAAGATACCTGAGGTTCATGCAATCTTTCAAATTCAAGTGAACGAGTTTATCTAGAAGCCCAATTGATTCATGGAGCTCCATTAAACCTGTACAACTTTCAAGCAGTAATTCCTCGAGCATCAATAGTGTGCGGAAGATGGGGCTTTTTGTTAGGCATTTGGAATTACTGAGATTTAGAATTTTTAAGCTCTTGAAGTGCTGTTAAACCAAGAAAAATATACAAAATTATATACATATTTTTTTCATCATGATCCACTACATAATTTATCCAAATCCCAAACAATAATGAATTTGCTAAGAATGTCATACCTTGCCATCTATCCGGAGTGTTTTAAATCTGCTGAATTGCATGTCTAAAACAACAAGTTTCTCTCGATGAAAATTGGATGGTAAATACTCTAATGGGCAGTTATGCCAATAAAGCCACCTTAATTCTTCGAATAGATGTTCAAAATTTCCACAGAGGTGCACATGATTTATTCGAAGCAGTCTTAACTTAGGCATCTTAGCAAATGCTTTATTACTCCATTGTATTTTCTTTAACATGGGTAGGATCAGGATCACACCTTCAACTGCTTCCGTTCCCTAAAATAGTAATATTTAAAAACAAAATGGAAAATTAAAAGGATGAAAGACTATAAAATAACAGAAATTAGCATTCCAAGCCTAAAAACTAACTAACTCACTAGAAAGAATTAAGATTTAACTCTTACCTTGTTTTTTTCGAGTACATAGCATACATCTTCATGAAACCACAATCTACTGCGCTTTTCAGGCTCCTTGGGATATTTTTCACGAATAATCTCCCTTCCCATATCCCTAAGTAGATCATGCATCATCAACTTATTGTTTACACTAATTCTCAGTAAACATCTACTAATCAAAACACTAATTCCAATTTCTGCGAAGAAACCACAACCATTCAATATAGTAAAGACATAGTCTCTGTCCATTCCAATGAAAAAGCATGCAATATCAAGGAAGATATCCTTTATGTTGTCATCATCTAGTGCATCAAAACTTATCCTAAGTTTTTCCTGAATTTTCTCATATGGAATTTGTTGTAACTTATCAAATGCACTTTTCCATTCTACTATGTTTCTTCCAAACAAATAAGAACCCAAAACTTCAAGAGCTAGTGGCAGCCCACTAGCATAACTTACTATATCATTTGCAAGATCTACATAGTTTTCTAATGGATTGGTTTTGCCGAAGGCATGCCAACTGAAAAGCTGCAGAGACTCTTCGTGATTCAATTCCTCAGCCATGTATCTTTCATAAACTTTCGGTCCCTTCAGCAAGTGCTTATCTCTAGTTGTTATGATGATTCTACTTCCTGGACCAAACCAATCACAATTTCCTGCCAAGGAATTTAACTGACTTAATTGATCCAAATCATCAAGAACAATGAGAACCCTTTTAGAATAGAGTCTTTCTTTTATCAAATTCATTCCTCTATCAACACTGCCAATCTTTAGATTCTTTATCCCTAACAATTCAAAGAGAAGTTGTTCTTGCAATTGACATAGGCCATTGAATTGTCCTGCAAATTCTCTAACATTTGCAAGAAAACAACTCCCTTCAAATTGGAGGAAAATATGGTTATACACAGCTTTTGCAATGGTTGTTTTGCCTATTCCACCCAAGCCGTATATCCCAATCATGCGAACATCATCTGATCCAATGCTCAACATCAAATTTATGCGCTCAACACGAGAATCTAATCCAATTGGGAACACAGCAACATTTAGGAATGTACGTTTCAATTCACATAAAACCTCTTTAACAATTTTTCGGATGAACTTTGATTCATGCCTGTCAATTTCGATCCAAATTAAAAGTAAAGCAAGTGTATATTACAAAAATACAAAACCTTACAAACCCCACTTCCAATATGCAGTTAATAAATGTAAAATTCAATACATCTTGAACTTACAAAGTGAACTAACTATACTTGAATATTTTTTTTAAAAAAAAAATACTAAAAACATTAAGGATAGGATTTTCTAGTTAAAGATAAAAATTGATAGCAGAAACAGCAGAAAAATTAAAAGGATGTTAAAACATTACCCATTTGCAACATTTTGCAAATCCCAGCCTGATAAATTAGCAGCTTCAGAGAGGGCAGCTCTCCTCACCTCCACCTTCTCCATCTCATCCGCAAAACGCTTTTCGTGTCTTCCAAATTCTTCTCCAAAATACCCTGTTTGGTGGCGTACGTGGGATGGATCAACATCGTAGAATATTGGGAGAAGTAATTGTCCAAGTGTTTTCTTGCATTCAATGATCTTCACGAGCTCATCAAGGCACCATCTCGAAGAAGCATAGTTTCTTGAGAAAACAACGATGGAGATCCTTGATTCTTCGATTGATTTTAGCAGCTCCGAAGAAATTTCACGTCCTCTTGGAAGTTCATCATCATCCCTGAAGGTGTGAATTCCAGCTTGAACCAAGGCCTCGTAGAGATGATCAGTAAAGTTTTTGCGAGTATCTTCACCTCTGAAACTCAAGAACACGTCATAGCTCCAGCGAGTTTGTGTCGAAGATGATGAAGAAGCAAAACAAGAAGAATGATCTAAGGTTCTTTTGGAAGCCATGGATGATCAAACCAAGATTAGAGATCAAAATCAATTGTAATACAGTGTGAGAGAATAGTGATTCGGCTGAAGTTAAGAAAGAGTTATTTGCAAATTGCAAGTTCCTCCATCTGATGGGCTTTTGAAGGATCTGTGGAGTGGATGCAACAAAAGAGTGAAGTTAAAAATAAAATAAAATAATAATAATAATAATAATAATCACCGTATGTATAGGATAAATTACAGACTTTTTCTTACACTTAAAAATACCTAATAAGTGTTATAATTTTAATATAATTATATTAATATTTAATTTTAATATAATTAAATCAATCAAAATTAATACAAGTGTTGTAAAAATAAAATAAATAAATAATGTAAAATTTATTTTTTTATGTACAAAATATAATAATCTTATTTTTATTTATATAATTAATAAATTATTATTAACAATAAGATTAAATATTATATAAATTATAATTATAATAAATATCAAAATTATAATTTTTTTTTTCAAACTTTTTAGTCCAGATTGCTTTGTTGGTATCCCAATTCTCATATGGCTGGCTAATTTCTTGGATGCTTCTTGGAATCCAACCTTTGTACAAATTCATGGAATCCGACCTTCGGAAAAAGGATCTCCTGTCTCCCTGTCCCAAATCATTCACAACTGTTGGATCATATGAGAATTTTAAGATTTGAGAATCTCAAGACATATCTAATGGTTATGAGCGATTTGGGATATGGGAATAGAAATATTTAGAGACAGGGAATTCTTGGGCCAACCTTGGAGCAGGTGAAATGGTACTGTTATTTTTTGTTGGACGTTGCTAGCTTCAGACGCTATACTTCTTGGCTCCTCCTGGTATAGAATCCAACCATCCCACTACAATATGAATTTTTTTATAAAAAAAATCAAATATTTAATATTTTTTTTTACCACTATCTAATTATTAATAAGATTTTATTACTTTAATAACACTTATTAAAAAAACGAGAGATTTATTTATAAATCCTTGTCTACTTGAGCATTCCCATTTCTTCCCTTATATTACATTCTTAGCCAAAATAAGAAGTTTTTTTTGGTCAAAACACACCCCCAGCAGTTCCCTTATCCAACCCCCTAAATATAAATATTGTTACAGTGACTCTTTATCTCTCATATTTGATAAATTTTTATTTTATTCGTTGAAGGAGTGCAAGAAAATTGGAGGGTTGTTCGACCGGATGTCTTCTCAGATGTCCTGTGATTGCCCTGTAGTTGAAGAAGAAAAATGCCCAAAATTGGCCTAACTGGTCGATCGTCCGGTCGACTGCCTTGCTTTGTTTTCCCCTACTGCTTTGCTGCTGCTGGCTGGTGTTTGATTTAGATGTGTTTTCATTATTTTATTATTAAAAAAATATTCAAATTTAAAATTAATTAAAAAGATTATTTTAATAGAATAAAGAAAGAATAGGAAATTTGTTAGGAGAAGTAGATAAAAAAAGTGACTCCTATAATAGAGAATGAATTTTTTAATAATATTTTAGGATAAAATTTGAGTAAACTGATAAGGATGCTCTTTATATTCCACATAATTTAAATTATTTTTTTATATTTTAATAAGTTATATAGGTGACATAGTTACCAGAAGCGCTCATTAATATTCAAATTGATATTATGAATGTTCTATGATGTGAATGCTTCATGATGTGAACATTCACACTGTCAAATTTATTTAATTTTAATATTCACATCACTAAGTTGCTAAGTATTCAAAAAATATTTATAAAGATAAATTTATACATAAAATACCTTAAATATGAAAATTATAGCTCAATTATTGAGTCATAATGCTGCCAAAAAAATTATTGAGTCATAACAAAAAAAGAAAAAAAGAAAAAAAGAAGAAAAGAAAAGAATTATAACCAAATATCATATAAAATATAACTAAAGAATCCTTGCATTGTAACGCCCTCAAAATAATAACATTAAACCCATCAATATTGACATGCACTGATATATAAAAGATCAACATCCTTCTATTCATCAGAGTAATTCCTTACAAAAATATTACATGTTGACAACAAAAGTAAATGCTTCATGGGCTTACAACTTTCCAAGCCAACACTTGGTTACAAGAAATGAGTACTAACTCATATACATATTAAGCCCTAGGCTTGAGTTTACATGTAATACATCAAAAGAAAGTAACACCAAAAAGTCTGTCAGCCTCTATGCCTCCCAAGCTATGTCCTTGGAGATGACATGCTACCTGTACCTGAAAATGATGTTCCCATATAGGGTGAGCCACAGCCCAGTAGAAATACACTAAACCAGCTATGAACAATGACTAAAGATTAGCAGTTGATAGATGGCCAACACTGATACTTCCACTTTTATCACACTATAGTTTCATGACAAACAAGTTTATGTTACTTTTCATTTTTCATTTCTCAATAAATAAGCATATTAGCTATATCAACACATCAACAGATAAGCATATGAGCTATATCAACACATCAGCAGATAAGTATAAAAAAAACTATATCACACTTTCAAAGATAAGCATATGAGCTGTATCTACACTTCTTTAGACAAGCATATGAGTTGTATCTACACTTTTTTAGACAAGCATATGAGCTGTATCTACGGAGTTCATCCCCCATCTCCTCCCAACACTATCCGGTTTAGAAGTCCATCCCCCATCTTTCCCTAAACCGCGGAGTATATCCCCCATCTCCTCCTCTACACATAATGCATATAAACACATAGGTCATATACACAATCAATCAATACATAAAGTTAATGTATTCTATCAACCGTCACACTCAATGACACATTCTATTGATTAGTTTTCGTTTGCCTAATCATCATGCATTGTCTACAACAATCAAGACTATCCTCCACCGATAGCCCAAAGCAGTTATTTCTAAACAGAAAATAAATGCACCAAATGGATAATAAATCAACATTTCAACTAGGTGAGCGATAAATGATCCAACTACACCATTTAATCCCATACATTCCCAATTTCAACATTTCCAATTCAATTTCTCATTTCTCAAAATTAATTATACAAATTAATTTAACAATGTAATTAGGGCATTTTCCATAATTAACAAAGCAACCCTAAGGTTCCATTTTCATCAATGTTCCAACATTAATCTCATTTCTCTATGCCTAACATGCATATAGGTTTATATAATTAAAACCCCAACTTTTGTAAGATTACACAAAGGCCCAAACTTTCTCAAAATTACCCAACAACCCCCAACATATCAAAATGCTAAAATTCAAAGACAAAGCTCATAAAGAGGAGTAGGATATCCCTACCTCGAAGTTTGAGCTCAAACGGAGATGAAGACCAAAATCCAACGTGCTCCAAATCCCAACTTTTTCAAATTAAAACAAAGCTCTCAACACCTTCTATCTTTTTAACAAAGGACCTAAGGTAGATTCACACTCTAGAGAGATCAAACCTTAGAGAGAAGACAAGTTTAGAGAGAGAAAGAGTGTCGGTTTCTAGGGTTTCCAAAAGAAGAGAATGAAAAATGCTAAGTGTAACCCGCTGTTGCTTGCTGATATACAATAGGCTCGCTCGAGCGAAGACTTGGTCGCTCGAGCGACCAGACACAGAAAACCCTCACTCGAGCCAACAACCCAGAAGCTAGCTCGAGCGACAGATTGCTCGCTCGAGCCAACAACTCAAACCTTCAGGTCTGCAACCAGACGTACGCTCGAGCGACGGAACGCTCGCTCGAGCGAAGAACAAACTAGCTCACTCGAGCGAAGAAAAGCTCGCTCGAGCCAAGAAATGCAACTCTTAGGTCCAGAGCTAGATGCAATCGCTCGCTCGAGCGAAGCCACTCTCGCTCGAGCAACCAAACCCTGACTCGAGCGAAGGACCAAAACAAAGAGCTCGCTCGAGCGACAAACTGCTCGCTCGAGCGAAGGTCCAAAATTCTAGGCAGCAACCCTTGGCTCCCAAACACAACCAACCTGTAACAAACCTGCCCAATACATCCTATAACTCAAAATCAAAGTATGAAATGATGTAAACAAGATAATAACAACTGCTAATGTCCACGGACTCAAGTCCGGACCACTGTACAACAAGGGGTAAAACCCGGGATCGCTATATGCATCATATCCAAAATAATATCATAACTAATATGATAATAAATTATAACTAAAAGCATAATAAATCATAACAAAAAAACTATAAAAGTCATGACCAAAGGTGCATCTTATTGAATCCACACTATGGTGGGGGCAAATTATTGATAGCAGCTTTGTCTTCTTCTATTGAAGGTTTTGATTGATTTTTTGAAAATTGAATTATTTTTAGTGAATTTTTTTTAATATTTTAGATATATTTTTTTTAGATACACTTAATCTAAATGTACTTAAAAAGTAAAATATATATAAAAAAATATTTTAAAAAATCAAGAAATATACAAGAATATAAAAAATGTACTGAATTTTTGTATTATTTTTTGTATTTTGATATTTAGTGATTTTTTTAAAAAAAAATCACAAATATTATACTTTTTAAGTGTATTTATGTTAGGTGTATCTAAAAGTTTTAAAAGAATCAATGAAAATAAAAAAAAAAAATACCAAAAAAAACTCAAATTTCTAAGAAGTGAGTTTGGAATTATTTCCACGAAACACCACCACAATAAATAAATAAATAAAAATTTTATAAATAAATTTATTATTGTAAATATTTTGTTTTAAAATAAAAAATACACAATAAATCATATTTTGTCTTTTTTATTTTTATTTTTATAATTATATACTATTACTCAACTACCCATCATCACATCTCACACTTTCTTATGTATCTCAAAAGTTCGATTAAAATTGTGTAGGATTCACATGAGACCCACATGGTATGGGTCCCATACCTATATTAGACATTTGGTAGAATTTTTAGTAAAACTTTTGAGGAATTGTGATCTATTTCATTACATATTTATAATTGAGATATTTCATTATATCATCTAATGATAACAATAAAGATATTTTTTAATTTAAAATAATTAAAAATTTATATTCTTATTTTATAATTATTAAATTTAAAATGAAAATCATCTGTTACATAACAAGAATAGAGTGATCAAATTCCTTTACGCCTACATCATGATAATCAATGGGTCAATCGTCGCTCTTTCTTTACTCATTCATAACACTTTATTTTCCTTTTTCCTACTCTGTTATCTATATTTCTCTCTTGAAGATCCAACAATTAATAGCAACAACCAAGTCAATCTCTAAGATTGTTTACACGAAGAGAAAAGTTAGGAATCATGAAATTTTTTTCATGAAAATGAACATGAAAGATTTATAATATTTGGATTACCTTAATTAGTGTGTGGTGCTTTATTCTAAGTGTAATCCAATGATCACAAAACTTTCATGATTATTTTCATGAAAGGTTTTTCATGATATCTAGCATTGCTGTTACACGAAACACCACCATAGATTGAGAAAAGTTAGGGATCATGAAATTTTTTTCATGAAAATGATCATGAAAGATTTATGATCCTTGGATTACCTT
Organism: Camellia granthamiana; assembly: GCA_036172215.1. Classification (NCBI taxonomy): domain Eukaryota; kingdom Viridiplantae; phylum Streptophyta; class Magnoliopsida; order Ericales; family Theaceae; genus Camellia; species Camellia granthamiana. The sequence continues at coordinate 29,936,589 of CM069910.1, read as the reverse complement.
GATTAGTATGTGGTACTTTATTCTAAGTGTAATCCAAAGGTCACAAAGCTTTCATGATTATTTTCGTGAAATGTTTTTCATGATACCTAGCATTGCTGCCATAGATTTATTTAAAAATATTAAATTATCCTACAACATAACAATATAAAAAAAGAAAAATGATCAATCTCTACAATTTTATCTTTTGAGAGACTCTTACTGGCGAGAGGTTATTGCTATAGATTGAGTTAATAAACTCTTACCGATATGAGTCTATGAAGAAGGGCTTTTATAGAACAAAATTGTAAAGATGTAACATTGCTGATGAAAAAAAATAAAGATATCATGTGAAATACTCAACTATTGATAGCAACAAGTCTTCTTTTATATTTCTAAGATTGTTTCTACGAAACATCACAAGATTAATTTAAAAATATTAATTGTCTTGATAATCAACGAGTCAATCCTCGCTCTTTATTAACTCATTCCTAACACTTTCGTTTCCTTTTCCTACTCTCTTATCTATGTTTCTCTCTTGGAAGACCTAACAATTGATAGCAAAAAACAAGTTAGTCTCTAAGGTTGTTTCCACGAAACACCACAGTAGATTTATTTTAAAAAATTAAATTATCCTGCAACATAACAATATAAAAAAAGAAAAATGATCAATCTCTACAATTTTATCTTATAAAATACCTTTTGAGAGACTCTTACCTGTAAGAGTTTATCGCTATAGAGAAGAAGTGCTTTTATAAAACAAAATTGTAAGAATGTGACAGTGTCGATAAAAAATATGAAGACATCATGTAAAACACTCAACTATTGATAGCAACAACCAGGTCTTCTTTTATATTTCTAGGATTGTTTCCACGAAACATTACAAGATTAATTTAAAAATATTAATTGTCCTGATAATCAACGAGCCAATCCTCACTCTTTCTTTACTTATTCCTAACACTTTATTTTTCTTTTTCCTACTCTCTTATGTATATTTCTCTCTTGGAAGACCCAACAATTGATAGCAACAACCAAGTCAGTCTCTAAGATTGTTTCCATGAAACACCACAATAGATTTATTTAAAAATATTAAATTATCCAGCAACATAACAATATAAAAATAGAAAAATGATCCATCTCTACAATTTTATCTTATAAAATACCTTTTGAGAGACTCATACCCGTAAGAGTTTATCGGTAAGAGTTTATAAAGAAATGCTTTTATAAAACAAAATTGTAAGGATGTAACACTACTGATAAAAAAAAATCAAGATATCATGTGAAATACTCAACTATTGATAACAACAACCAAGTCTTTTTTTATATTTCTAGGATTGTTTCCACGAACATCACAAGATTAATTTAAAAATATTAATTGTCCTCAAACATAACAATATAAAAAATGACAAGATATCATATGAAAGGCCCAATTATAGATTAACAAAAATCAAATCTTCTTTCATATCTCTAAAAAAATTAACAAGATATCATAGGAAAGATCCAACTATTTATAGAAACCCAAATCTTCTTCATATCTCTACAAAAATACAAGATATCATAAGAAAAATTCGGCTATTGATAACAACAAGCCAAGTCTTCTTTCATATCTCTAAGATTGTTTCCATGAAACAACACAAAAGATTCATTTAAAAACATGTATGTTTGGTTTGAGTTTGGGAGATGAGTTTGGGAGATAAAAAGTACGAAAAGTTGTTTGGTTTGGTTTTTTTGAAAAGATGTTTTGGAAAATTATTTTGAGAGAGAGTTTTGGGAAAAGTGATTGATTTGATGTGTATGAGAGAGAGATTTGTTTGGAAAACTTGTTTGGTTTACAAGTTTTGGGAAATTTTTTTGGGAAAATTTGTTTGGTTTGAGTTTTTCTGAAAACTCATTTGTAGAGAAATTTTCCCAAAAATTTTTGGGAAATTCAAACCAAAAATTTTCCTGAAACATAACAATATAAAAAAAATGAGAAATTTATCTTCTAACCCAATAAGTCCATGAAGTATTTTTGTATTCCACCTAATTCCATACATTTGAACTTATATTTTAATAGGTTATTTTTCCCATATTAGAAATATTATGTGGACTATTTTACCCTTATAAACTTTTATTATAATATATATATATATATATCTAGAAAAGTGAAAATTATTGTTAGATATATTTCATCTATATATTATATAAGGAAAAGGGGATTTTCAACTCACAAGTTTTGTGGAAGCTCCAATGGCGGTATTTGGGAAGTAAGATTTTTGGTTTTTTATTTTTTTTCACTAAAAGACAAATTGGTTGCAAAACCAAAAAAAATTAATCCAAACAAAATATCACATCAAACCCCATAATCATTTCACTTTTTCTCTCACAAACATCACATCTAACCACAAAAAAACTCAACTATCTTTTCAAACACAATTTTTTTTTTTTTTTTTTTGGATGGGTAAGTCATAGAACTATATTCCAAAAAAATAGATTTTACAATGAAGCTCAGTACATGCCTAAAAGGCAACACACCCTTCAAAAGGGCAAAACACTCCTAACTGCAGCTCACAACATAATCTACTAAATAGATTTATAATCTACTAAATAGATACAGATAAGACCAGAGCTAGGTTAACCCAATTTAACACATTGGACAGATAAATTTTCAACACCACTTTCGGTCCAATCAATCCGGAACTAGCAGCATCAACACTGCAGCAGCAGCAGTAACGGCAGACACAACTCCGACTGTGCTGGAACAAAATCCAATCTCTAATGTATATAGCCATCCCTTGAGAGTTCACACACTCAAAAACTTTAGATTTCACTTCTTACAGTAGATCAAGGATTTTCAGAAAATGCATACCGAAAACTTACCCATCAACAAGAACCACCACAAGATCTTGCATACACAAACAAGAATCTAGAAAAGGAGGGGAAAGTTCCAATGCAAACTGAAAACCGAAGTGAGAACTTAGTTCTCACAATGAAGCTCGCACAAGAAAAATAGAGAACACCAGAAGACACCTCATCTACTATGTAAAGTAAATCAAAAATTAAGAGACGAGAACACCCAAGAAATGGGAACTTATAGCATAAAAGAGATAAGCAAATTAATACTAACCTAGCCAATATAGATATTAATATTATTTTAATGGCAACCCCAATACCCCACTACTATAAGTCAAAAACTCAGGCCCATGCATTAAAACTAGGTGAGAAACACCTTAACCTTTTGCAGCATCCAACATAGACCTCGAGCCAAACAATAGCCGCACCCACATGCCATATGCCATGGCTATACCCACACGCGTGCCGGTACGTGAGATCTACTCGTCACTCCCTTCAGAGGACAGCGACCGACGGGTCACCACTCCGGCGCTGAAAGCAGCCAAATCTCAACAAAGCTACCGGCATAACACTACCGGCAGAACGAGCGAAGCATAGAGAGCGCCACCTTTCAACGCCAAATCCCCGGTGGCACACCCACAAAACCATCAACGCCAGAAGAAATTACCGAGCAACGACGGGGACCGTAGCACAGCTGCAGAATGTACTCTTTCAGTAGTGCCGACGATGCCGGAGAACTCGAAAATATCCTACAACCAATAATATCCTACAACTAAAAAAACCTACAAAAAAACCCACTTCCCAAACACCCACAATATCTCAATCCTAATTTTCTAATTTTTTGATTTAAAAAAATAAATAACCTCAGGATTTATTAATTTGGTCAAAATTCCATGATCATCATTTATTAACTTTTTTCAATTCACATGTCTTTCCACATGCCTGCATTTATTAATTTGGTCAAAATCCCCCAATCAGCATTTAAAATCCTCTCATACAAATAATTATAGATACAACCCATATATAGTTATTGCAGTACCCTTTTCAACTTCTCTCATATAATATGGTTAGTAATAAGATTGTTAAATTATTTTTATAAAAAATCTTAAAAAACATAATTTATATATTAAAAATAATTTAAAACAAATATAAATATTTATAATTACCTCGTGCATAGCACAGATAATAGGCTAGTATATAAGCAAATAAAAAGAGAGTATCAACAGCCAAATAAAACTAATAGATAGATGGAATATTTAAGTTTGTCCCACATCGATTTCAAAAGAAAGGATGAACAGGGTTACAAGTAACAGAGGGGGCTTCCAACTTTAAAATTTCCCTCAAGCTAATGAGTAATGAAAACAAAGCGGGTGGTGAGAGGCGCTCGCCGCGCAGAAGTGTAATTGCCACTCCTACTTTTTACCTGATGGGGGCATTACACTTGGTGGAAAAGTCCGAGTCAAAACTACCCCTATCTATCTATATTTATATATTATATAAGGAAAAAGAGATTTTTAGCTTACAAATTTTGTGAAAGTTTTCTATATCTATATCTATATATTAATATCTCAATCCTAATTTTTTATTTTTTTGATTTAAAAAAAAAAATAACCTCAACATTTATTGACTTCTCCCAACCAACAAACATTTTTGACTTCTTTCACAGTTATTGTAGTACTCTTTTCAACTTATCCATGTACTATGGTCAGTGATAGGATTATATAAAAAAAATAATTTGTATATTAAAAAATATTTAAAAGAAATATCTATATCTATATCTATCTATACTATATATTAAGCAAAATGGAGTTTTTAACCCTCAAGGCATGTGGGAGCTTCAATATGCTAATTCTAATTTTCTAATTTTTTGTTGTTTTAAAAAAAAAATTAATCTCAACATTTATTAACTTGCAACAGAGATGATGGTAAACCGGCAATGAACAATCATTTTTTGCCATTGTTGTACATAAACTGTAGTCTCTTCGTCAGTTTGTACAGTTATTGATATTGTGTAGTTTATTTGTAGATATTATGTTGGAATTGATTATATACAGATTTTTCTAAAAAGGTGCGTCAATATATATGAACTATTTCGTATTTTTTATATATTGTTTGTTACTATGTTTGTTGGTTGTGCAATCATTTTTATTGCTATTAAACAATTGAAATAGTCGATTTTTACCTTTTTAAATTTTGTTTCGTGTTTTCACGTTGTAGTGTAAATGTTCACATTGGTATGCGTTTAGTTTTTTTTTAAAGTTAGTTATATGTTAATTGTAAACTATGAACATTCACATTGTATTTTAGTATGAATTTTGTTTTTTTGAATGTTAGTTGTATGTTTGTTATTTTTGTTACTATGCTTGTTTGTTGGTTGAACAATCATTTTTGTTACCATTGAATAATCGAATTGGTTGATTTTTAAAGAGAATATAAAAGATTTTAATCTTGATTAAGAAAATATAGAAGATATTAATCTTGATTTTCAATACAACAAGTTGTAGTTACAGCAATGCTTTTATAAAAGTGTTATATGTTAGGTTTTTATTTTGGCAACCCCGTTTGACAAAACTCCTTTGAGTTGTAATTTTATTCGCATTTTTGTTTCAGTGAGGCTATGAGTTTATTAGATGCGAATCCAAATCCGAATCGAGCCATGCAGAGAAGTTTGTGATGTTAATGCTTTCAAGATTGCCACTTCGCTGATTATTACGGGGGCCGAAGCAAAATTCAAATTTGCATTCAAATTTGCATGTCAGCCGTTGCTCGCTCGAGCCAAGGAGTGCTCGCTCGAGCCAAGACTTTCTCGCTCGAGCCAAGGAATGCGCGCTCGAGCGAAGGATTGCGTCCGCACAAAAACCTGAAAGGAGTGATTGGTCGCTCGAGCCAAGGATCCGTCGCTCGAGCGAAGGCACTAGTAGAAATCACGAAATTTACTCTCCTCGCTCGAGCCAGGAAACCGTCGCTCGAGCGAGCCTCAGAATCCGGATTTTTTTCAAAGAGTTGGTTTTCTTCTGAAACAGGATTTCTTTTGGTGTTCTACAAGAAGTTGGATTTCTTCCTTGGGAAGTGTTGGATCACTTTTGGACTTCTACAAAGAGTTGGTTTTTTTCCAAGACAAGGATTATTTTGGTTCTTTATAAGTAGTTGGTGTTCTCCCAAAACCAGACTACTCATTAATTATTCCTCCAGATCTTCTTTTTGGTTCTTAAAGGTTTATATCTGGGGATATTTTATTTTTCTTTGATGTCTTATTGAGTATTCAACTCATGATCTGAACAGGCTACATCAAAGGTTTTGTTTGTTACACAAAAGAGAGAGTTGTTCTTCAGTTGTGGATTCTGAAGAATTCGAGCCTGAAGCTTCAGTTGTGAATTCTGGAGTGGCTCATCAAAGGTGTTCTTCAGTTGTGGATTCTGAAGAATTCGGCCTGAAGCTTCGGGAGTGGAATCCGGAGTGGCTCATCAGAAAGACAATTCCGTGGTGAAGATGGGGTTGGAAGAGGCACATAGAGGTTGGTTCAATTAGGCGTTGTGGATTCGCTAGATAATTGAGAGTGATACCTGTGTAATTCCTTAATATCTTCTTAGTGGATTGTTCTGGTGGCTGTGGCCCGTGGTTTTTTAATCACAATTGGAAGGTGTCCAATTGTGGTTTTTCCACGTAAAATCTTTGTGTCTCTTTCTCTTGATTGTTTGATTGGGATTGTTATATTTTGCTTAAAATTGATACATAATCACAAATCAACATCTAGGAGGTTTCTAGATTTTTCATTATACAATCTTAACCTAAGCTTAACCTGACTTATAACTACCTAACCATCTTTAGTTAATCATAACAACAACATAACAGTTTTGATTAATATCTCTAACAAACTAACTGACTAGAGATACACGTGCAGGTGCAGCAGTGGAGGACTGAGCTAGTTGAGCTTCCTGAACTGCTTGGGCTTGAGACATAACATATGATGATGCAGCAGCAGCAGGTTCTTTATCAATTTTTACTTTTTTTCACTTTTGTTTTATATTTTCATATTGCAGTGTGATTGTTCACATTGGTATGAGTTTAGTTTTTTAAAGATAGTTGTATATTAATTGTAAATTGTGAATATTCACATTATATTTTGACATGAGTATTTTTTTTTCTTTTTCTTTTTGAAGGTTAGTTGTATATTTGTTGTTTATTGTGAACATTCACATTGTACTTTGGTATACATTTTGTTTTTTCAAAGGTTGTATATTAGTAGTCATACTAGCACAAACAACAATGTAGTATTTTGGTCACAAACATAATGTGTACATAGAGGTATGAATGTTTACATTAATTCTGTAATACAAATAGGTAGTTGTACCTAATGTTAATATTCACACATTCATGTAACATTGAGTGTGTGTATGATTTCACGATGAGATGTTATTTATCAACATATATTTGTAATGTGAAAGTTTACATCAATATTTTGTGAGAGATTTTAAGAAGGTATACGATTTAGGATTTTTGGAATGTGAGATTTTTTTTTTGTGTAATAAGGGAGAGATTTTTTCCTTAGAATGAGGGAGATATTTCCTCCATAGAGAGATTTTCTCCATAGAATAAGGAATTGTTATTTTTATTATATAATAATTTCAAAATAGAAACAAGCATAGAAAATTGGAAGGGTGATTTGGTCATATTACACCAAATAAGACCTAATGGAATATTCAAGAAAAATATAGGTTAGATATAACATAAGTCTTAAAACAACAATGATAGAGACCACTAATTTTGGAGTTCTAAAAAGACCACTAATGACATGGCACTCAATAAAAAAATAAAAAAAATACAACACCAAGACTAAAACATCAAATCATTCATGGTGGACCCTACTGCCACATCATTAGTGGGAGCACTAATTAGTGCTCCCACTCATTTTCCAGTCTTAAAAATAGGACTTACTAAAAAACTTCCAAAAATAATACAAAATATCATATGAAAGACTCAACTATTGATAGCAACAACCAAGACAAATCTCTAAGATTGTTTCCACGAAACACCAAAAAAAAAAATATTTAAAAACATTAATTGTCTTGAAACATACTAATATAGAAAAATCACAGGATATCATATGAAAGACCTGATTATTGATAGCAACAATCAAGTCTTATTTCATATCTCTAAGATTGGGTTTCGAATCTCATATTCTGAACCCTTGTCCCTAGGGGTGAGCAGGTGAACCGAAAAATCTACAATTTGAACCGATCTAGTCCAATCTAGTAGGTTTGGTTTGGTTTGGTTTTTCTAATATGTGGTTTTATATTGGTTTGGAAAATTAGTAATCCGTTATTTAGGGATCTATTCCGGATTATGATTCACGGTTTCACATTGAATCCAATCTGAACCGTTTATTGAATCCAATCTGAACCGTTTACTATCATACCCTATCATTATACCATACACCCTATTGCATATAGTCCCAACCTTTTATATGAATCCCAAATAAGGAACCCTCCAAAGAAAAGAAAGAGGCGCCTCTCTTAATGGAACTACCATTAACTATCAACAATCACCCACCCATGGGTAGCCCAAGTGGTAAGGGTGCGCACGTGACTGTGTGGGTTAGGCGCACAGTCATGGATTTGATTCCCCGCAAAAGGCTCCCATGATTTGCCTGGAGGGCCATGGCGGTGGGTTGCTGTGGTAGTTCTCCCTGAGGATTAGTTGCGGTGCGCACAAGCAAGCCCAGATACCTCATTTATCACCAAAAAAAAAAAAAAAAAACTATCAATAATCAATTTATTAATATTACAAGTTGATTTGAGTTGCTGTTGTTGTTGTTGTGGTGTTGTGTTGCTATTTTTGTTAACTTTTTTTTTAAATAAATTATTTAGCATAAGTTTAGTTTTGTAAGTATTATTGTCACAACAAAATATTTGTTAAATGAGAGTTTTATTTGCTACATGTTGAATATTTTTAGAACAATATTACTTTTATTGTGTGAAATCGTGGTTCCAAATCGAACTGATATGTGTTTAAACTGTTTGGTTCGGATTGGTTTAAATGATTCGAACTGGTTCTAATTATGAAACGATAGTTCATATATTGGTCCTGATTTCATCCCAAACCAATCCGATCCAGGGGGTGGTTGTCGCCGGTTTGTTTCCCAAGTGAATATGCTTTGTCCTTGCTGAGTTTTGCATGCTCCAGGGATGAAGATCAAGGGCTGCCCACCCGCTTCATGTGGGTTCGGGTGTCTTCTCTTGCAGATTTTGGGAAAGACAAAAAGCAGATGTCTGGTTCAACTAGGCACATGTCTGGAATACATTGATGGTTGGTCCAGCACATGAGTAAATATTAGAGGGAAACTCAAAAAAAATTTTGGGGCGAACGAAGGCTAGCTGTGTTGGTGGGCCATTTGATGGTGAAATCATTTGTTTATGCATTTTGATATTAGTATTATGCAAGATGCATGTATTCTGAAGCAAAATTGGGTAAGACCACATTATTTAAAATACATATAATATACGTGGTGTGCCTTTAGAGTGATTATTACCGCTAGGTGCTGTTTGGTTTGGTGTTTGAAATGATGCTTGGAGGTCTCACCGTAATAATTGTGGGGCTGCTTGGTAATGTTCTGCATTGATCATATATTATACATAGGGCTGCAAATGAACAGAGCCGTTCATGAACAAGCTCGAGCTCGGCTCGGTAAGAGCTCGTTCGAACTCGGTTCGTTAATTTTTTCGGCCGTTCGAGCTCGAGCTCGAGCTCGTTAAATTTTTAATAAACAAGCCCAAACAGTCTAAAGCTCGGCTCGTTAGCTGGCTCGTTTAATATTTATTATTTATATATTAAATAATATAAAATTATGTATAAAAAATAAGAGAAATATGCTATTTATATATTTAAAAAATATAAATGTAAATAATACTTAACTATAGATAGTATATTTATATAATAGTGGTAGTAGATATTATTATTTTAGTAAAATATGAACTTTTTTTTAGTATGTTTATATATATTGTATATATAATTGTATAATCAAAGTTTTAATTGTAACTTTAGTCTCACATGCAAGTATGAATTTATAAATTTTTTGGCTCGTTAACGTTCGTGAACAGGCTCGAGCTCGAGTCGAGCCTAAGCCAACTCGGCTCGAGCTCGGTTCGTTAATTTTTTCTTCAGCTCGAGCTCGAGCTCGAGCTCGTTAAAATCTTAATAAACAAGCCCAAACACACTAAAGCTCGGTTCGGCTCGGCTCGTTTGCAGCCCTAATTATACAAACAATTGTTTTGGAAAGATTAATAAAAGTTAACGTTTTAGTTTTTCTTGATTTGTTTTAAAAAAATATATAAAAAAATAAAGAGATGATATGATACGAAATAAATTAAAAAGTCCAAAATTAACTTTTGAGAAAATTATTTATAAGTCCTATTAGGGAGACTTATGCTACATATGGTCCTACGAAAAAACTTATGTTCCCACAAGTCCTGCGTGAAGTTTGTTGACACATTTACCCTCAATATTAGTTGTTAATATCATAAATAATGGTAAAACCATATATAGGAAATTGAATATTACCATAGATTAAGTTTGCGAAACGTAACATGCACTACAACAAAACTGAGTTTTTACGGCTCCACATTAACGACATACAATAAATGCAAGCCGTGGTTTCTCACTTTTACGACATGCTTTTTTTGCATGTCGTAAATAATTTCCCAACCACGACGTGCCTATTGCGTAGGCCGTGAATGCTAATAATGATGATTTTTTTACGGCTTGCAATGTTAGTCGTAAATAATAAAACTTTCTACGATGTGCATATGGCATGCCGTTAATATATCAACTATACACGACACGCATACATCAGCCGTTAAAAACATTAAACATTTTACGGCGTACAAAAAATCAGCCGTAAAAAATATAGTACTTTTTACGACGCACAAAAAGTCCGCCATTAAAAAGTACACTTTTCACGACGCACATATGCTAGTTGTTAAAAATATTTTACTTTTCACGACACACAATATCTGTCTTGAATAGTATGACCAAAATAAAAATAGGCACCAAAATAAAAATTTTGAGCGCCAAAAACCAAAAAAAAATTTTAAAAAAAAAAAAATCAAAAACCCTAATTCATCAACGCCAAAACCAGAAACCTTAACCTCCTACTCATCATCATCAACCAATCAAACCTCTACAGACTCCTCCACACTCGATCCAATCTTCCACATCATATACTGTCCAAACCATACACAGTTACACTTCCTCTCCCTCTTCCATCTCCTCTCTTTCTCTCTCTCCCCTCTGCCTTCGACGCCACCGCCACCGCCACTGTGACTGCCGCGCCGCTGCCATCACCTCCGTTACCGCCCTCTCTCTCTCTCTCTTCTCGTCGGGCGGCAGGCATTGATTCGGCGTCGCCGTTATACCAGAGTAACGATTTTTCTTTTGCGGCTTACGAAGTCGAAAAGAGCGACGACGAAGGTGACGCCGAATAAATATGATTCTATTGTAGCGTTTTTAACGCAAGTTGAATGTAAATTATGTAATCTCAATCAAATTAATAAAACGTATCATTTTAAATGCTAGAAAGTTGTTTCTGCTATTTGTCATTTTTTGTCTATTGCGTCTATGCTTGTTAATAATAATACAAATGGAAGAAACGTCGAGTTCTGAGGCGTCTTGTCTCAGCCAATCGTGATTTTAGCGAAGGGTCTCCGCATCCAGAGGCTCATTTGGAGACTTGTTTTGGCCAATCGTGGTATCTACGAAGGGCGCTCCGAATCCGGAGACTTATTCGGCCCAAAAGTGTCACTGATGGGGCTCTGAATTCGGGGACTTATCTTGGCCAATCGTGGTATCCATGAAGGGCACTCCGAATCTAGAGACTTAATCGGCCCAAAAGTGTCATGCATTGATGGAGCTCCGAATTCAGAAATTTATATAGGCCAATCGTGATATCCACGAAGGGCGCTCCGAATCCGGAGGCTTATTCGGTCCAAAAATGTCATGTACGGATGGGGCTCCGAATTCGGAGACTTATCTTGGCAAATCGTGGTATCCACGAAGGGCGCTCCGAATCCGGAGACTTAATCGGCCCAAAAGTGGCATGTACTGATGGGGCTCCGAATTCAAAGACTTATATTAGCCAATCGTGCTATCCACGAAGGGCGCTCTGAATCCGGAGGCTTAATTGGCCCAAAAGTGTCATGCACTGATGGGGCTCCAAATTCGAAGACTTATATTGGCCAATCGTGATATCTACGAAGGGCGCTCCGAATCCGGAGGCTTAATCGGTCCAAAAGTGTCATGCACTGATGGGGCTCCAAATTCGGAGACTTGGCCAATCGTGGTATCCACGAAGGGCGCTCCGAATCCGGAGGCTTAATCGGCCTAAAAGTGTCATGCACTGATGGGGCTCCGAATTCGGAGACTTGGCCAATCGTGGTATCCACGAAGGGCGCTCCGAATCTAGAGGCTTAATCGGCCCAAAAGTGTCATGCACTGATGGGGCTCCCAATTCGGAGACTTATATAGGCCAATCGTGATATTCACGAAGGGCGCTCCGAATCCGGAGGCTTAATTGGCCCAAAAGTGTCATGCACTGATGAGGCTCCGAATTCAGAGACTTATATTGGCCAATCGTGATATCCACGAAGGGCACTCCGAATCGGAAGGCTTAATTGGCCCAAAAGTGTCATGCACTGATGGAGATCTGAATTCGGAGACTTATATTGGCCAATCGTGATATCCACGAAGGGCGCTCCGAATCCAGAGACTTAATCGGCCGAAAAGTGTCATGCACTGATGCAGCTCCGAATTCAGAGACTTGGCCAATCGTGGTGTCCACGAAGGGCGCTCCGAATCCGAAGGCTTAATCGGCTCAAAAGTGTCATGCACTGATGCGGCTCCAAATTCGGAGACTTATATCTTGTTTTAACGAGCTGAATTTCGCAGTGAGGAAATAAGAGACTTTGTATTGCAAAAATGAAATTTGTACACGGTGAACATTCGAAACAAGTATCATGCCCCACAAGTCGGGTTAATGATAGAATTTACGCAGATGCGTGGAATTCCAAGGGTATGGCAGACTCCTCCCAGACATGTCTTTGAGCCGATATGTCCCTGTGCCGATGATTGACTCAATCTGATAAGGGCCATCCCAGTTAGGACCCAGCTTTCTGTCGGCGGGGTTCTTAGTAGCGGGAAGAATTTTCTTCAGGACCAGTTCTCCGGGTATATAACGTCACAGATGCATACGTTGATTGTATGATTTAGCGAGCTGCTGCTGATACCGTGCCATAGACGTGAGGGCTCGGTTTCGCTGTTCTTTAATCAGAGTTAGATCCAAAGCTAGCATCATGTCGTTTCGGCCCAAGTCAAAGACCTGCGTTTTCAGAGTGGGTAGGCCGATCTCCTGGGGGATAATTGCCTGAGTCCCAAAGCACAGGGCGAACGGCGTTTCCCTAATTGATCGCCTTGGTGTAGTGCGATGAGCCTACAACACACTGGGGAGCTCTTCAACTCACTTTCTTTTAGCTTTCTCCAACCGTTTCTTGATGCCGTCCAAAATGGTTTTGTTGGAGGTTTCAGTTTGACCATTGCTCTGTGGATAAGCCGGGGTGGAGAAGTAGGGCCGAATACCATACTTGCTACACAATTCTCGGTAGACGCCACAATCAAAACTGGGTGCCGTTGTCGGAAATAAGTGCTCTTGGAATGCCGAATCGCGTTATGATATTTCTCCATACAAAACGCTTCACATCCGTATCTCAAATGTATGTTAGTGCCTCAGCTTCGACCCATTTTGTGAAGTAATTCGTCGCGACAATCAGAAATCGCTTGCTGCCCAGGGCGCGAGGTAATGGTCCAACGATGTCAAGTCCCCATTGAGCGAATGACCAAGGACTGGTTATAGAGCTTAACTCTTCAGCAGGCAAATGGGTCAAAGGGGGAAAACTTCTAGCACTGTTCACATTTCTTGACGTAACACTCAGCATCTGCTCTTATTGTCGGCCAGTAATATCCTTGTGTCACAGCTCGATGAGTCAAAGAGCGTCCGCCAGAATGGGCTCCACAACTACCTTCATGTATTTCAGTCAAGAGTTCCTTGACTTTATCCGGATGAATACATTCTAAGTATGGACCAGAAAGGGATTTCTTGTAGAGCTTTCCTTGCGGATCCAAGTAATATCGTAGGGCTTTGTTTCGCAGCTTGTATGCTTCTTTCTTATCCGTCGGGAGCTGTTCAGAAGATAGGAATGTAGAGATAGGGTCCATCCAACTCGGCCCTGACTCTATAACATTGATCTGGACTGACTCCGAAAGGTCGATGCTTGGCTTAGGGATGAACCCCACTTCAATTGTCCGTTTAATCTCTGAGTTGATAGCAGAGGCTAGGCAAGCCAGGGCATCTGCATGTGTATTCTGATCTCTGGTTATTTGGTTCAATTCATGGTGGTCGAATTTTTCAAGTAAGGAACTCGCTGTTTTCATGTAAGTTGCCATATGGTCATTTTTGGCCACGTATTCCCCCTTCAACTAATTGATGACCAACTTTGAGTCACAAAAGATAAGCAGACGCTGAGCACCCAAGAGATGCGCATTCCGTAAGCCGGTTAGCAGTGCTTCATATTCGGCCTCATTGTTTGATACTTCAAAGCCGAGTTTGATTGCTTGCTCAATTATTGCCCCGTCGGGAGCCATGATCATTACACCCGCCCCACTGCCATGTTGGTTGGATGATCTATCACAATACAACTGCCAAATGTCCCCCACATAAATTCTCCAATTTGGCTTAGGTTGAATTTGATCAGACTTATAGTTGGCGAGGCATCTAGTGAATTCGGCCACAGAGTCGGCAAGCACTTGCCCCTTGATTGAGGTTCTAGGAAGAAACTGAATATTGTACTGGCTGAGTTCAAGAGCCCACTTTGAAATGCACCCTAATGCTTCTACACTGCGGAGTATCGATCGGAGGGGGTACTCCGTTAGTACCCCGATGGTATGCCCCTGAAAGTAATGCATCAGTTTTCTTGCTGCCATGACGAGGGATAGAATGAGTTTTTTCCAATGGAAGGTAACGTGTTTCGGCGTCAACCATTGCCTTGCTCGCATAATAGACTGGTCGCTGCTCCTCAAGCTCTTCCTTTAACAGTACGGCACTGATGGCCCGGTCAGAAACTGCCAGATATAAAATGAGCGGGTCACCTGCCGAAGGTGTTGTCAATAGTGGAACTGATCGGAGGTAATTCTTCAAACCGTTGAAAGCGGCTTCGCACTCAGAGGTCCATTCAAATGTTTTAACCCTACCGTAGGGGTATGAAAGAATTGTCGGTAGCGATCTGTGGAACTGTAACAACCCTCGTTGCTGTTTACCGATAAACTACTGATTAATTGCCAAATACTGCTAGACTGAGACTGATAATTGAACTGACGGAATCACTGAACTGACTGACTGAAATCTGAAACTGATTAATTGACTGTATCTGTTCGAATTGCATCTTATCTGTTTGACTGATTGATTATTTGTTCACGTTTTTACGTTTAAACTTTTAATTGAAGTCCTTATCGGCGGCCAAATCCAAAATTGATTGAGGTTTCATAATCATCATAATTTATGTGATTTTATGGTATAATTATCTGAAAACTGATTAGGTATGATTACATTAGATTAAAATAAGCTAAATTGCATAAGTTGGCCTTAATTACAACTTTGCCACTTTAGTGGCCCACTACCTAACACCTTTTGAGCCTTATCATACATGCAACAAACTTTTCTTCAGCCACTTCATTGTTCTTGCCGACTAGGAAGAGAGAGTGAGAGGAAAGAGTGAGTTCATCTTGTTCATCTAGAGATTTGGCTTAGAATCTTGAAGGAATTGAAGTTTAAGTGCATAATTGAGCCTCCATATCTCTAATTCAAGACTTAGGTAAGGATTTCACCTTCTCATTGTTGTGTTTGAGTTAGTTCTTGTTTGCCTCGTGCTTAATTGAAGGATTGAACTATGAATTAGTCCCAAAAGTGTTGAATTAGAACTAATATCATGCATGAATGTTGTTATTGTTGAGTTTTGAGGTTGTAAGTCATGTTTTCCTCACATACATGTCCATGTTTTGCAAAAGGTTCATGAAACCATCATGTTTTCAAAGTATTGAGCTCAATAGAGCATGTTTTGAAGCTTGTAAGTTGTTTAAAGTTCATGCATGGCATGTTTGAGTATTGTTCATGAAAATTGGTTTCAATTGAGTTTAAATTAAACACCCTTGGGCCTTGATTTCTCAAATTGACTTTTGAAACATGTTGTTCTATGAGTTTACAAATATTTTCCAGAAAATGGGCCTAAGAGGGATCGAATTTGGAGCATCTAAACTTGATTTTGAGCTGGAGACTCAAATCTGGAATTTCCAGATTTTTGGTTGTCCGCTCGAGCGGAGGAAGTGCCGCTCGAGCGGAGAATTCGAGCTCCCAGCACTTTGTACTGTTCATCAGTCCGCTCGAGCGGAGGATTGGGTGACACGCTCGAGCGGGCGTCGAGCGAGAGATTTCACATATCCAGTACTTTTTGGTCCGCTCGAGCGGGGAAGTTGACGCTCGAGCGGGTACCTTTGTTTGTCTTTCCGCTCGAGCGAGGAAACCTGCGCTCGAGCGGGGGACCTGTTTTCACTGAAATTCTGAAACTATTTTCTGTATACATCTTTGCATCCTCATCCCATCCTAGGCATTCTTAGGCCTAGTTTAAGACATCTTAAGGAGGATTTAGATGTAGAACGCACCAAGGCAAATTAGGGATTAATTTATCATCTTTCCCAACTGTGTAGCTTAGTGTGTGTTCGATCTGTTAACTGTGTAGGGTTGGCGACTGGGGAGACACGCTCTAGCATACTGTAGCCCAAACTCTGTGAGTAACAATTGTGTAAAGATATGTTCAAAATGAATATTTTCTGAATACTGAACTGAACTATCTACTGAACTGATATTGTTTACTGAATGAATGTATGTCCTATATTCTGAACTGTACTGTGGCATCCTTAACACCTACTGTTTACTGTTACTGTTACAGAGATCTCTGTCGGTTCCCTCGTTGGAACCACTACTGTTTACTGACTGATGGCCATCATTACTGTTCGAGTCTTTAAGACCTACTGCCTACTGTACTGTTATGCTAATGGATGTACCACATATAACTGATTGACTGAAAGACTGAAATACTGATTTAATGAACTGTTTTCATTACTGTAAGGACATTCATTCCTAACCTCTTTACGCATTATGTTATTCACTGGGCTTTAGCTCACTGCTCATATATATATGTAGGTGTGCAGGCACCAGACCGCGGCTAGGGAGCGTCAGGGTTAACTCCAGTTTTTGTCAAGCCAGCCTATGTGCCTCATTGCGAGGTTCCGAGTTGCCATGCTATGGCTTTGGGGTGTTTTAACTTCCCCTTTTGTATCTCTGTATAGACTGTTATCTACTCTACTGTACTGTTATTAAGGGATTAGGTCCCTGTACTGAATGACTTTAAATGTTTGTATAGACTGCACTGTTCTGAATGTATGAATGCATGAAAAGTCTTTTTGCATACAGACTGTCACAACTCAATGGACATTATTTATTTACGGTATTGGCTTCCGCCAGGCCCTGTACTCTGTTTTTCTGTTTTACTGTTAAGCAGGCCTTCGGTAATCTCGGATTACTGGCCGGTTACGGTGCTAAACCCATAGGGCCGGGTTTGGGTCGTGACAGGAACGACTGATGAACTTGTTGAGTACAGCGGCCCATCCCCATCAGCTTTTGAACCTCTTTGACCGATCGAGGGGAGCCGAGTTCAAGGATTGCTGTGATTTGCTTCGGGTTGGCTTCGATTCCTCGGTGGTTGACAATGTAGCCAAGGAATTTGTCGGATCCGATCCCAAATGCACATTTGGAAGCGTTCAGCTTCATTTTGTACTTGTGTAAAATGCCGAATGTCTCTTCCAAATCGGCTAGATGAGTTTGCTCTTCTTTGGACTTGACCACCATGTCGTCAATGTATACTTCCATAGTACGGCCAAGTTGCTCCCTGAACATGACCGTGACTAGTCTTTGGTAAGTTGCCCCTGCATTCTTCAGCCCAAAAGGCATAGCCTTATAGCAATAGGTTCCTCTTGGGGTGAGGAATGCAGTTTTGTCTTGGTCATCCGGATGCATGACAATTTAATGGTAGCTTCTGTAGGCATCGAGGGAAGCTCATACGTTGATGACATGCCGTGGCGTCTACGAGTTGGTCTATTCTGGAGAGGGGAAAGCAATCATTTGGGTAAGCTTTGTTTAAGTCCGTGAAATCTACGCAGACACGCCAAGTCCCATTTTTCTTCTTTATAACCACAGTATTCGACAGCCATGTAGGATAGGTCACTTCCCGGAATGCTCCAGCATCAAGCTACTGATCAACCTCTTCAATAACGGCGGGCAGTGTGTTCTACAGCTGACTGCCGGTTTTTCTGAACAATCGGCTTACATTTGGGGTAAACATTTAAACGGTGTTGAGAAACAGATGGATCTACCCCCGGTATCTCATATGGTGACCATGTAAATACATCAAGGTTGCCGAGTAAGAAGGTAATTAGCTGCTACTTGTCGACTTGATTTAGGGAGGCGCCGACCATGAAGAACCTGTCAGGATTTTCGTCAATTTCAACTCGATTTAGTGCTTCCGTGGCCTTTTCACTTGGGAGCCATCCAACTTCATCGAGGCTCTCTCGATCCAACACCTCAATAGAATTCACTTCCAATTCTCTTGGTGTCTTGGCAGCAAGAAAATAACATGCTTGTGCCAATTTTTGGGAACCACGGATTTGTTCAATGCCGCGTTCAATCGGAAAGCGGAGCAATTGATGATAGGTGCTTGGCACGGCCTGCATGGTATGCAGCCAAGTTCATCCCATGATGAGATTATACGGCGAAGGCAGCTTCACGACCAAGAACTCCACATCCGCTGTTCGGGAGCCCGCTCGAACTGGCAGTGTGATTTTGCCCAATGGGTATTTTGGATTAGCATTAAAGCCGAATAACGGATAAGGAGCCGGAGACAGGTCTGACTTGGTGAATCTCGAGTTTGATGAAGGTCTTGTAATACATAACTTCCGAAGTACTCCTCTGGTCTATGAGAACGCGTTCAACGGTGAATCGGTTTACGCGTAATTCGATGACCAATGGATCAATGTGGGGGGAGTGTTACGCAGATCAAAT
Organism: Camellia granthamiana; assembly: GCA_036172215.1. NCBI lineage: Eukaryota > Viridiplantae > Streptophyta > Magnoliopsida > Ericales > Theaceae > Camellia > Camellia granthamiana. The sequence continues at coordinate 29,917,568 of CM069910.1, read as the reverse complement.
CAGAATCGTCGAAGGTAATACTCGGAGCTTCATGGGGCTGTTTTGCTGGTATGATTTGCTTTTAGGGGTCAGGATGCGACTGAATTGTATATACCGCAAATGACGTCGGCAGACTGTATATCATATGGATTACGCCGAGTGGAGGTGAGTCCTGCCGTAAAGCTACTATTTGGTTAAGTTATCTTTTCAGACGTACTGCTTAAGCCGACCATTCTATACCAGTTCCTCAAGATGATCCTTCAATGCGTAACAACTCTCGGTATCATGGTCGTGGTCTTTGTGATACTCACACTGCCTATCGCGTCTCCTCGTGTCGAGAGGTCCTACCATTTTGGATGGCCACTTAAAGAACGGCAGGTGTTGGACTTTAGACATAATCGTGCTGATCGGCTCTGACAACTCCGTATATTTCTTGTCCGTGCATCTTGTGCGCCTGCTATCTACTTGAAGTTGTTCACTAGCTCGGTGGGAACATTAGTCGTTTGATCGGTGTGAATCCCGTCTCATGTCTTGTTTAGTCTGATTCCGTGGTTTAGGGCTTCGTGATGGTACAGAATTTATCGGCTGAACAATTTCAGAAGGGTCCTCTTGTTGACCTTGTTCCCGGCTTTAACCTGTAAAGCGTCATCTTCCACTTTGCAGTATTCCTCGACTTTCTTCATCAACGACCAGACTGTTTTGGGGAGTCTTCTAGTCAAGGAATTGCGGAGGGCACTATCAGGATGCAACCCCATTTTAAAGGCGGTGATAGCCATGGAGTCGTTGCAGGCGTCATCTACAAGATTAAAGCATTCTCAATAGCGTGCCGAATACGCTCGTAAGGTTTCCCCTGGTTGGATCTGCATTGCCCAGAGAGAGTCGGCTTACTTCGGTTGGACCTCATTGGTGATGAATCTTTCCCTGAAGAATTTCTGCAATTGATGGAAGCTCTTAATCGACGCCGGTTCCAACTTATAATACCATATGACGTCCAATGGTCCCAAACTACTCGGAAATATTCGGCATATGAGAGCCGCGTCGTCTGCATACAGCGTCATGGCTTGCTTATAATGACGGATGTGGTCAATGGGATCTGATTTTCCGTCATATAGGGTGAACGATGGAGCCTTAAACTTTTTGGGTAGTACTGCCCTTGTGATCCGTCGCACAAAGGGGTCATGTTGGTCTTCTTCGTCTGAATCATTTCTTCTTCTCTTATTCCATGCACGCGGACTACCCTCAGAAGAACTGGAGACTTTGACTCGCCTATTCTTTTTGGGGTTTGGGGATAAAGAGTCAGAATCACTGTCACTATCTTGTCTCCGAGCTCGAGGTCGTCGAACATCCTTTCTCAGAGGTTGTGCCAGGTCTTGGCGCGCGGCCTGTTGGGATTTGGCCACCTCCACGGCCAAATCCTGTCAAAGGCGCTCGTTCTCAGCCATCATGTTCTCCAACTTCTGTTCGTTTTGCTTCACCTGATCTATAATCGCTTGCATTGTTTCATCAGCTGAGTCGAAATTCAAGGCTCTTCTTGCAGTAATGTTTTTTGGTCCCAGCATGGTACTTGGAGTTGTATCGACTGGTGGCGTAAGGTTGCCAGCGACTGCCGGAGGATCTTCCGTCACGCCCGCCATGGATGTACTAGAGTATTCCCACAGACGGCGCCAATTGTGGGGAAGAGGGTTGGAAATTGTCACGACCCAAACCCGCCCCTATGGGTTTAGCACTGTAACCGGCCAGTAATCTGGGATTACCGAAGGCCTGCTTAACAGTAATACAGTAATACAGAGTATAGAGGCATGGCGGAAGCCAAAACAATAATTAAACAGTGTCCAATGAGCTGTGTCAGTCTGTATGCAAAAAGACTTCCATACATATTTACATTCAGTACAGAACAGTATATACATACATGTACAACCATCCAGAAGACAGGGACCTAATCCCTATTAATAGTACAGTACAGCGCTAACAGTTTATACAGTATGACAAAAACAGTACAGAGACAGACGGGGAAATAAAACACCCCTAAACCATAGCTTGGCAGGCTCGGAACCTCACAGTGAGGCATAGTGGTTGGCTTGACAAAACTGGAGTTTACCCTGACGCTTCTAGCATTGGTCCGGTGCCTGTACACCTACATATATATATGAGCAGTGAGCTAAAGCCCAGTGAATAACATAATGCGTAAAGGGATTTAGAATAAATGTCCTTACAGTAATGAAAACAGTTCATTAAACAGTATTTCAGTCATTCAGTCATATGTGGTACATCCATTAGCATAGCAGTACAGTAAACAGTAGGTCTTAAAAGACCGAACAGTCAATGATGGCCATCAATCAGTAAACAGTAGTGGTTCCAACAAGGGAACCGACAGAGATCTCTGTAACAGTAACAGTCAGTAACAGTAGTTGCTAAGGATGCCACAATATAGTTCAGAATAGAGGACATACATTCATTCAGTTAACAGTATCAGTTCAGAAAACAGTAAAGTTCAGTATCAGAAGATAATCATTTTGAACATATCTTTACACAATTGTTACTCACAGAGCTCTGGGCTACAGTAGGCTAGAGCATCTCCTCGGAAGCGAACCCTATACAGTACAGAATGAACACACACTAAGCTACACAGTTGGGAAAGATAATAATTTAATCCCTAATTTGCCTCGGTGTGTTCTACATCTATATCCTCATTAAGATGTCTAAAACTAGGCCTAAGAATGCCTAGGATGGAATGATGATGCAAAGATGTACTCAGAAAACATTTTCAGAATTTTCAGTGAAACAGGGTCCCGCTCGAGTGTAGATTACTCCGCTCGAGCGGACAAGCAAACAAAGGTCTACGCTCGAGCGCTATATTATCCGCTCGAGCGGACTGTAAAAATAGTCAAAAGTACTGGATAGGTGAAAATCACGCTCGATGCCCGCTCGACGCCCGCTCGGGCGTGTGTAGACACCCCATTTTTGACCGACCTTAAGACTCAGACGTCACCGATTGAGCGCTCGATGATGTTGCATGTTGCCCTCGTTCAAAAGTTTCAGAGTCGCGGCCGTGAGTCCTGCCTCCGGACTTCCGAACCCTCTTCTGTGCCTTGCCTCGGTTTGCGAACCAGGCTCGGTTTTCTCTGTTTTTCTTCCTGAGGGGAGGGAGAGGTCCCGTAGACCATCTCCCAGTGGCCGTGGGCTACATTTCGTGGCCGTAGGCCATTTTGCCCATTTCGGAGCCCGGTTCCCGGTTTTCGGAGCTGTCAGGCCGTGTGCCTCGGTTCGGGACTGCCCAACCACCTCCGATTCCTCCGGTTTTTGGCATGCATCTTATCTACTCCCTTTCTAGGGACACTGGGGTCTTAGATACCCACTTCGTGGTCGAACACCACTCCCGGTGCCCAACAGTCAGTTTTCAGGGTCCCGAACTGCGCATTTCGGCCCCCGAACCTTCATTTTGCATCGGTTTGGGTTCATTTTTGGTGGAGGCATTATTTTCATGGTTAGTAAGCTTGTAGGAGGGTGGGAGGCCAGCAATTGTTTTGACAACCAACTTTTTGTTTGGTCAAAAGTGGTTCAGCATGAATCCGGGAAGGAAAAGTCTGCGCGGCTTCACCGAAATGGGCGTAACTCTTTGCACAAGAGGAATTAAAGTATGAGGACACCACCATTGGAAAGATTACTTCTGGGGCTTCATTTTGCACTTAAGAATCTCCTAAGTTGAATTCCGAATGGAGGAGATATGGTTGATTGAAGTAGGGCATCACTCCGGTTGGACCGAATCTGTGCGGCTTTACGGAAACGGGCATAACTTTTTCCACAGGATGAATTTTGATGCAAGGTTTGCGCCATTGGAAAGCTAACTTCCGGGGATTCAATTTGGACACTTGAATGGCCACATTTGGACTTCCCTAGCACCCACCGGCCAGCTCTCTTCCCGACAGCTTTTGAAAACTAGCTGGCCGGCCAGAAAAACTAGCTGGCCGGCCACCCTTTTGTGAAATGACCATTTTGCCCCTTTGAGATGGCCGGCCATTTTCCTCTCCGTCAGTGTATTCCAGCTGTGCCAGCTGGTTGCCAAATGGACAATCCTCCATACACGTGTATGGAGGATTAGTGAGTTGCCTTAGATATTTTTTATGCCTTTCCTCTATAAAGGTGAGGCTTGGCTTCTTGGCTCAAGGTTGGACAATTGTTAGACATATTTGAGAGATAGATACACCTTCCACCTCCCATCTCTCTCCATTTCCAAGCTCCAAAGTCATTTTTCTTCAAGTTTGGTGCCATTTCTTCATCACCATCAAGCATCCCCATCACCACTCCATTTCCAGCAGTAAGGAGAGGTTCTCAGAGGCTTAGAAGCAACATTCCTCAAGCCAAGAGGTAGAAAAGAAAAGGTCTACAAGGGTAAGTCTCCATTTCCCTCTTTTGTAGCATTTTCTTGCTCCATTTCTTAAGCCTACTTGCTCACTGTTTTAGGCTTCGACCCTAACTGAAAGGGTCACTCTTTTGAGCTTATCTTCATGTTTATTTAAGGGCTCAACCTTGCTTGAGCCCTCCATTTGGTACTTGCTTCAATATCACCTTATATGCCATAATCTTGCATTGAATATTTGGCCTATGATTAATCTGTTTTCAAGCATGTTATAAACTTTGAGTAGGCCTATTTTGAGCCCCTCTTCAACATTGAAGAAGGGCTCAACCATGTTTGGTAACTCTATCTTGCACTTGCTTCATAATCTCTCATATTTACCGTAAATTTGCATGATTTGTTTGGCCTACATGAAGTCTGTTTTGGAGCATGTCATGAACTGTGAATAGGCTTATTTTGGGTCCCTCTACAACATTGTAGAAGGGATCAACTTTGTTGGAGGTCTCCATGTTATACTTGTCATTATACCCCTCTTTGACCCCCATTTTTGCATGCTTTGTTAAGCCTATCTAGATTCTGTTTTCGGCCATCATCAGGTCTGAAAAGAGTCATATTTTGATCTTCTTGACATATTTCATGAAGGGTATTTGCTGGTTTGATGAATGTTTGGGGTACCTCATGTTATAGCCTATAGTATCCTAGTTCTTGCATGGCATTTTTAGCATGTTTGAATACTGATTTGGGGGATGTCATCTACTGTAAATGTTCATATTTTTGGTCCCTCATCAGTGTTGTAGAAGGTTTTTTTTCCATTTGGGCATTACATGTATCACTTGTTTCATTACCCTCCTTGTGGCCCATTTCTTGCGTAGGAATTTTGCCATGCTTGTATATTATTTTGTGGCTTGTTTTGAACTGAAAAAATGCTTGTCTTGGGGCTGCCTTGCTGCTGTATTTTCATTCCATGTCCATATTGTGCATGTTTTGCATAGCTATAGGCCATTTCGGGCGCCTAATTTCGCATTTCGAGACCATTCCTTGCATTTGGCGCCATTTCGCCTCATTTCGGGACTATTTTCCCCCACATTTTAGTGCTGAAATTCATTTGCATGTTTGCATATCATTTTCCATGTCATTTCATGCCTTTATGTCATTGCCTCGGTTTGCGTGCCTGTGTGCACGCATTTCGAGGCATCTCATTTTCATCCATCGGCCTCTTATGTGAGTGTGGCTGAGGCCCTCTCATGTTAGTGTAAGCCCATATTGCATTATATATGCCATTTTAGTCTCATTGCATTGCGTATGCCATTGCCTCGGTTTGCGTGCCCGTGTGCACGCATTTCGAGGCATCTCATTTTCATCCATCGGCCTCTTATGTGAGTGTGGCTGAGGCTCTCTCATGTTAGTGTAAGCCCATATTGCATTGCGTATCTCATTTTAGTCCTGCTGCATTCCGTATGCCATTTTCTCGGTTTGCGTGCCCGTGGGCACGCATTTCGAGACATCTCATTTTAGTCTCATTGTATATCATATTTCAGGCCATTTCATGCCTTTATGTCATTGCCTCAGTTTGCGTGCCCGTGTGCACGCATTTCGAGGCACTTCTTTTTTATCCGACGGCCTCTTATGTGAGTGTGGCTGAGGCTCTCTCATGTTAGTGTAAGCCCATATCATATTTCCATGCCATTGCATTGCGTATGCCATTGCCTTGGTTCACGTGCCCGTGTGCACGCATTTCGAGGCACTTCATTTTCATCCATCGGCCTCCTATGTAAGTGTGGCTGAGGTCCACTCGTGTTAGTGTAAGTCTAATTTGCATTGCGTATGCCATTTCATACCTTAGGATCATTTTCTCGGTTTGCGTGCCCGTGTGCACGCATTTCGAGGCATCCTATTTTCATAGCATTGTGTATGTTAGGATTGCATATTAGCTGCATTTCATGCATATCATGCATATTGCACGGGAAACGAGGTGCGGTTCGTACTCCGAGTACTGGAACGGGTCTCAATTCCCCAGTCACCGACACTCCGGATTATCCGTGATGGAGTTAGGTTTTGTTGTAGCATTCACATGCATTCATCCTATATTGAGTTGTGCAATCCGACTCCTCGGCCATCATGCATCGAGATGCGTGATTGGTGGCACGAGGATCGAGGCATGCATATATTTGTGAAATACATTGCTATGCCCCTTTCCTGCTCTCTGTTATAGCAAAATGAAGAATCAGCAACTTTTCGGGACTTGGCACGCATTTCGAGAAACAGTGCAAACAGAGGCTAATTGGGGCATCCCAGTGGATTTCCATGCAAGGCGGCCCGAGCATGCATCAGAATCAAGGCAGTCCCTGGCTTGCATGCCAGTTTACAGCTTTCTTAGATTAATCTGTAATATTTTGGACTGTATTATTCTTTCATTTGGGACTGTATATTTATTTGGACCCTCTGCGCGAGGGCATAATTGTAATAAGTGTGGGTGAGTGTGATGTATGTCTTCCAACCCCACGTCTTTCTCCCTTTTATTTACCTGCTTATGATGGTTAGATATAGGGCATATTTCAATTAGCATACAGTATGACAGCATGTTTGCATCATTCATCTGTTTTGCACGCACCGGGCTCGGCGCATCATACAAACTGCATTTGTATTTCAATTCCAAATTGAATACATGTTAGCTGTAGCATTTCATATACCATGTTTAGAATAGCCGAGCCTGCTATAGTTGCATTTTGCATGTGTTGCATTAGGCAATTCTGTGCATCTAGGATCATGCATGAATTTCTAATCGGTTTTTGTTTTGGCTTGGAGTACTCGGTGAGTTTTATGCTTTAGCATCCTTACATGCGTGTGAGTGTTGCCATGATAGCATGCTTGCCATGAGGCTATTTGCTTATGTGATATAACTGCCTTGAATGCATGTGGGTGAAGGTTAGGTTATTTGAATTGGGACAATGCACTGATTGTTTGTTAAGCCCACTAGACAGTGGCAAAATCATCTCGTTTTCTAAGCCCACCCGAGGGTGGCAAATCCACGTTTTAGCCTACTTGCGGGTAGCACCATCACACCATTTTCAAACAAACAAACATGAGATGTTTTTGTTCCAATTCAGACGACTCGGTCTATACTTGTTTGCTGCGAGCATCACATAGTAAATCTAGGCTAATAACCGGAATAAAAACACACAATGTTTTCAAAAACAGATATCATGGTTAGTAGAGGCCGGTCTTTGACCGGGCGAGCGGGGGTGCTCACGAAGTGACCTTCCCCAATCGTACCCAAGTTCCTGAGCCGAGGCAACTTTGGTGATGATGGACACGTGGCCTTTGGCACCGAGTCAGGGTTTCCTAAATTTCCCATTAAAAAACATTTAGGTGGCGACTCTGTATCTGGCAAAGCAGTCCATGTTTGGCACTTCTTTCAAAAAATCTGTTTTTCTCAAAACAATTTGCCGGATTTGGACTCTTTGGTTCAAGATTTAGAACCGTGACACAAATCGAGTCCGAACTGTAGCGAGGTCCCTCGCGGACTTGTTACAGCGTGTCACCCAATCCTCCGCTCGAGCGTTCATTCCTCCGCTCGAGCGGACCGATGAACAGTGCAAAGTACTGGATGCTCGAATTTCCCGCTCGAGCGCAAGTTTCCCCGCTCGAGCGGGAGTGCAAAATCTGGAAAACCCAGATTGCACCTCCAAGCTAAAAATCAAGTTTAAATGCATTAAAATCGATCCTCTTGGGCTGAAAACCTGGAAAACACTTGTAAACACATGATATAATATGTTTCAAAGATCAATTTGTAAAAATCAAAGCCCAAGGGTGTTTAATTCAACTCAAATTCAAACCAATTTCATGAACATGAAGAACATACAAACATGCATGAGTTTAACTCAATTCAAAGCTTTAAATACAAGCTCAAATGAGCTCATTCTTTTCAAAACATTGTGAATTCATGGCCTTAAGCATGGACATAGACATGCATGTGAGATTTCATGAACATGAACCTCAAAACTCACCAATATACACATGCATGCAACAATTAAGCCTCAATTCAACAATTAAAAGCCATAACTTGGCTCAAGACCTCAACTATGCTCTAGAACATGCAAGAATCAATTAAATTCACAAACAAAAGGGTAGTTACTCTACCTTAGGTCTCCAAAGTAAGACTATAAGCTCAATTTAGCAATCTATACTTCAATTCTTCAAGATCACCAAGCAATTTCCAAGAACTCAAGATGAAATCACCCTCCTAGGCCACTCTCTCTCTCTAAAGTCGGCAAAAACAAGGAAATGAGGCTGAGGAAAATGTTTTGTCTAAGTGTACAAGGCTCAAATGTGTATAGTCTACATGGCCCACTAACAATGGCAATTCCGTAATTAAGGTAACTTGTTTCATTTATCTTATTTTATTCTAATTTAATCATACCAAATCAGTTTTCAGATAAATATACCACAAAATTGCATAAATTCTAATGATCGTAAGATATCAATCAATTTTTGATTTGGTCGCCGATAAGGCATTCAATTAGCAGGTTTAAACTTACAAACATGAACAGATAATCAAACAGGTAACAGATAGAAAGGCAATTTAAACATAAATATTCAATTAATTCAGTTTCAGATTCCAGTCGGTTAGTTCAGTAACTCAATCAGTTCAATTATCAATCTTGATCAGTCTCAGTTTAGCAGTAATCGGTAATTAATCAGTAATTTATCAGTAAACAGTGTGAGGGTTGTTACAGTCTCCCCTCCTTATAAAGAGTTTGGTCCTCCAAACTCGAATTACCTTTATTCTGGAAGAAAACAGGATTCAGTGGAAACAGTTCAGGATATCTCTTGGCCATGTCATCTTCCCTTTCCCAAGTGACATACACGCCACCATGATTTTGCCAGTTAACTTTTACTAACAGGATCTCTTTGTTTCTCAGTTTCTTGATCTATCTGTTTACAATCTGTATAGGCCGTTCCTCGTAAGTGTAGTCATCACTCAGCACTACACGGGTCGGCTCAATCACATGAAAAGGATCCCGGAGGTAGTCCCTCAATATAAAGATGTGGAAGACGTTATGCATATGCTCCATTTCAGGAGGAAGCGCAACTTGATACGCCACCGGATTGATTTTCTCAATAATCTCGTACGATCCGACATATCTTGGCGCTAATTTGCCTTTGACTCCAAAACGAGTCTGGCCTTTCATCGGTGTCACTTTGACAAATACGTGATCATCCACTTAATATTCTCGGTCTCGCCTTCTGACATCTGCGTAACTTTTCTGTCTGCTCTGTGCAGTTTTCAGTCTCTGCTGTATCAGTTTCACTTTTTCAGTTGTTTCATAAACAATCTCGGGCCCAAGAAAAGGCCCATCTCCAATTTCTGCCCAGCAAATCGGAGATCTACATTTTTTGCCATACAATGCCTCGAAAGGCGCCATACCAATGCTCGAATGATAACTGTTGTTGTAGGAATTCAGCTAAAGGCAAATGGCTTTCCCAGTTTCCTTGAAAATCAAGGACACACATTCTCAATAAATCCTCCAGAGTCTGAATGGTCCTTTCTGACTGGCTATCTGTCTGAGGATGATAGGCACTACTCATGTAACAACCCTCGTACTGATTATCGAAAATTACTAAATTAGCTACTGATTACCGTTAAACCGGACTGATAATGACTGATAAAGTGAACTGGATAAACTATCAAACTGACTGATTGAATCGAAACTGAAATTGAATGAGTTTATTTGTTATATTGTATGTCTATCTGCTTAATTGATTATTTGTTTGAATTTATATGTTTAAACTGCTAATTGAAGGCCTTATCGGCGGCCGAAGTAGAAACCGTTTAATGTTTTGTAATCAGTAGAATATTTGTGATTTAATGGTATAATTATCTGAAAATTGATTAGGAATGACTAAATTAGATTAAATTGAGCTAATTGAAGACTTAGGCCTAATTACCAAATTGCCACTCTTAGTGGGCCACTTAGAATATTATACTAGGCTTTATTACATGTTGATCAAAACCTCTTCCTCAGCCATTTGAGAGCCTAGCCGACCAAACAAGTGTTAGAGAGAGGGAGAGTTAAGAGAAAATTGGGTTCATTGTTGAATTTGCTAAAGAACTTGTTGAAATTGCTAGAGAATTGGCATAATTGAGCTTGCTAGACTTGAAATCAACACTCTAGGTAAGAGAATCCATCTTCTTCTTCTTGTCTTGAGCTTCATCTTGCATGTTCTAGGCTCCATTGTAGAATCAAGCTATGATTGAGTGTAAATAGGTTGATTCATGCTAGAATTCATGCATGCATGGTTGAATTGGTGATTTTTGAGTTGAATTCATGTTGGAATTGTACATGCATGTCCATGTTTAAACTTAAGTCCATGTTTTTATAATGTTTTGAAAGATTGGAGCTCATTGGAGCAAGAATTGAAGCTTTGATTTGGTTTGAAACTCATGCATTGCATGTTTTAAATTGTTTATGAAATTGGGTTTGAAATTGTATTTATTTGACTCACCTTTGGGGCTTGAATTCTCAAATTGGCTTTTGAAACTTGTTATACATGGTATTATATTGTGTTTTCCAGAATTTGGGCCTTAAAGGGTCGAGTTTTGATGGTTGAATACTTGGTTTGAGCTTGGAAGGCAAATCTGGAAATTCCAGATTTGGCTTCTTCGCTCGAGCGAAGGATTCCTCGCTCGAGCGAGCCCTTTGATTTTGCAATCTCGCTCGAGCGAGCATCGAGCGACCATCGCGCGTAAAATTCCAACAACCAGTACTTTTACTGTTCATGCAGATCGCTCGAGCGAAGGATTTCTCGCTCGAGCGAAGCCTTTGATTTTGGAAGCTCGCTCGAGCGAAGGAAGGCTCGCTCGAGCGAGGATCCTATTTTCAGCAACTTTTGAAAAATGCCTTCCAAGTGTATTTTTGCATCCTCATCCCATCCTAGGCATTCTTAGGCCTAGTTTAAGGCATCTTAATGAGGATTTAGACATAGAACCACACCGAGGAAATTTAGGGATTTAATTATCATCCTTCCCGATTGTTAAACTTAGTATGTGTTCTATTTGTTAACTGTTTAGGGTTGGCTCTCGGGGACGCGCTCTAGCTGCTATTAGCCCAATCTCTGTGAGTAACAGATTGTGTAAAGATATGTTCAAAATGGTTATCTTTTGAATACTGAACAGAACTGTTTACTGAACTGATATTGTTTATTGAATGAATGTATGTCCTGTATTGTGAACTGTACTGTGGCATCCTTAGCACTTATTGTTTACTGTTATTGTTACAGAGCTCTGTAGGTTCCCTTGTGGAACCATACCGTTTACTGATTGATGGCCATCACTATTGTTGAGTCTGTTAAGACTCGGTCCTTTTGGACCTATTGTTTATAGGCTATTGGATGTACCACATATGACTGATTGACTGAAATACTGAAAGATTGAAATACTGTTTAATGAACTGTTTTCATTACTGTAAGGACATTCATTCATAACCTCTTTACGCATTATGTTATTCACTGGGCTTTAGCTCACTGTTTATATATATATGTAGGTTCTCAGCAGCCAGACCGGAGCTAGGAGCGTGGGTTAGTCCCCAGTTTTGTCAAGCCAGCCAATGTGCCTCACTGTGAGGTTCCGAGACGCCATGCCATGGCTTGGGGTGTTTTTGTCTTCCCCACTTGTCTCCTACTGTTTGTGTTACTGTATAGACTGTCAGCTACTAACTGTACTGTTATCAAGGGATAAGGTCCCTTTACTGTGTGACTGTAAATTTTGTATAGACTGTACTGTTTGAATGTGTGAATGCATGAAAAATCTTTTTGGCATACAGACTGTCACAGCTCAATGGACATTATTTATTTACTGTATTGGCTTCCGCCAGGCCCTGAACTCTGTTTTACTGTACTACTGTTAAGCAGGCCTTCGGTAATCTCGGATTACTGGCCGGTTACGGTGCTAAACCCATAGGGCCGAGTTTGGGTCGTGACAGAGTGGTATCAGAGCCAGGTTACCACGAGTTGTACCGCACACACGTGTCCAAATGAGCTATAGGGTGTCCTAGAAAAGTAATTAGGGCATCTCATGAACTTGAAAAGTGTGTGCTTATGATTGACTGAATATATGTGAAAATGTTAAACTGTTTAAATGTATAACTGCTTATAATGATAACTGTCATGACTGCTTTATAGTGAAATGGATAATGCAAACACCGCAAATGAAACTGAATCATCATCCTCTGAGGCCAGAATGGCCAGACTTGAACAAATGATGGGACTGGTAATTGAAAGACTGGATCGACAACAGAACCAACAACCACCTCCTCCTCCTCCGGTTCAACCGGAACAGAATGCACCAAATGTACAGAATGTGAATGCTAATGAGGTGGACATTATTGCACTGACTCATAAGTTCAACAAGATGAAACCGCCATCCTTTCAGGGAGGCTTAGAACCGCTAAAGGCTGAAGCATGGGTCCTTGAAACAGAAAAGTTATTTGAAGTTTTTCCGTGCTCAGAAGCACACAAAGTTTTGTTAGCCACCTTTACATTGCAGGAAGAAGCTAGAAGGTGGTGGATGTTGATCCGTGACACCAATACTGTGGTGACTTGGGCTCAGTTCAAGGAGTCTTTCTTTGAAAAATACTTTCCTCAATGTGTCAGAGATAGAAAGATAACTGAATTTGAACAACTGAGACAGGGCACAACGTCTGTTGCCGAATATGAGAAGAAGTTCACCGAGCTTGCTAGATATGCACCGCATATGGTGGACACCGATTACAAAAAGGCCAGGAAGTTTGAAGGCGGCCTGAATGTTCCTATCCTTGATAGAGTTAATATGTTGAAACTGCCAACTTATGTGGGTGTTCTTGATCGAGCCTTGATGGCTGAATCAAATATTGAAGCACTGAAACAAAGTGAACCACCAACAACAGAATGGCACAGTAAAAGACAGGGTTTTAAATTCAAGAAAGGCAAGCATAACCCAGCACACAAGAAACAGAATACGGGGTCAACAACTAACCCCAGCCAAGGGAGTGGATTTACTCCACCCTGCTCCGTATGTGGCAATAAGCACAAAGGGGTTTGCTACCAGATTTCAGGAGCTTGTTTCAGGTGTGGCAAGGTGGGCCACAGGATTAAAGACTGTCCCTCTGCCCCGCAAGCCAGTAGTAAAGCTGCACCAAGCGCAGCAGCATCAAATGTAGCACCAAAGCCTAACCCCAAAGCTACCGGGAAAGAGCCTATGAGGCAGGGCCGAGTATTTGCCCTAGTACCGGGAGACGTTCAGAATACTGAGACCGTTGTGTCAGGTATCCTCTCTATCTGTGCTCAGAATGCTTATGTATTGATTGATTCGGGGTCTACACATTCTTATGTGTCGCATGCTTTTTCGCGTAAATTGAATAGACCCTTAGAACCTATGAATTACTTGCTAGCTGTATCATCACCTATTGGGGGATCCATGACATGTGCATATATGTATCCTGCTTGTGAGATTATTGTTGGGGATATGCATCTGTTTATTGATTTACTACCGTTGAATATAGATCATTTTGATGTGATATTGGGGATGGACTGGTTACAAAAATATCATGCCACTATAGACTGTGTAACAAAACAAGTAGTTTTCCGTCCACCTGGTTTGCCTGAAGTTGTGTTTAATGGGAGTGGAGTAGTACCTCCTCCGTATCTGATTTCTTCTGTGAAAGCTGTTAAACTGATTAGAAAGGGGTGTAAAGGATATCTGTGTTCTGTGCTGACTGTGTCTACTGATGATAGTGTTAAAACTGATGTAAATTGTATTCCTACAGTCAGAGAATTCCCAGATGTATTTCCAGATGATCTGCCAGGGGATTTGATTGACAGGGAGATTGAATTTACCGTTGATGTGATTCCGGGTACACAGCCAATATCGAAAGCTCCTTACAGAATGGCTTCAACCGAACTGAAGGAATTGAAAGTACAATTGCAAGAACTGTTAGACAAGAAGTTTATCAGGCCCAGTACTTCACCATGGGGCGCACCGGTTTTGTTTGTGAAGAAGAAAGATGGCTCACTGAGACTGTGCATTGATTACCGTGAATTGAACAAGGTAACTGTGAAAAATAAATACCCATTGCCACGTATTGATGATTTATTTGATCAGTTACAGGGTGCACAAGTGTTTTCCAAGATTGATCTCAGATCGGGGTATCATCAACTGAAGGTTAAACCGGAAGACGTTGATAAAACTGCTTTTAGAACGAGGTATGGCCATTATGAATTTTTAGTTATGCCATTCGGAGTCACGAATGCCCCTGCTGCTTTTATGGACCTTATGAACAGAATTTTTAAACCATACCTTGACGATTTCATTGTAGTATTTATTGATGACATACTGATTTATTCAAAAAGTAGAGAAGAACATGAACACCATCTGAGACTTGCCCTGCAGACCCTAAGGGAACAGAAACTGTATGCTAAATTGTCTAAATGTGAATTTTGGCTTGATCATGTTATGTTTTTGGGGCATGTTGTTAGCAAAGATGGAATTTCTGTTGATCCGCAGAAAATTGAAGCTGTAGTGAACTGGCCTAGACCAACAAATGTGACTGAAATCCGAAACTTTTTGGGATTGGCTGGATATTACAGAAGATTTGTCAAAGATTTCTCCAAAATTGCCTTACCATTGACTCAGTTAACTCAGAATGGGACATCATTTGACTGGACTGACCAAAGGGAATCAGCATTCCAAGAGTTGAAAACTCGACTTGTGACTGCACCGGTTTTGACTTTACCTTCAGGTACGGATGGTTATACTGTATTTAGTGATGCTTCTCATAAGGGTTTGGGGTGTGTTTTAATGCAGAATGGGAGAGTTATTGCTTATGCTTCCCGACAGTTGAGACCACATGAAAAGAACTACCCGACCCATGATTTGGAACTTGCAGCAGTAGTGTTTGCACTGAAAATTTGGCGTCACTATCTGTATGGGGCGACATGTGAAGTTTATACCGACCACAAGAGCTTAAAATATTTCTTCACACAGAAAGAATTAAATATGAGACAACGCAGATGGCTAGAACTGATCAAAGACTATGACCTACAGATTCTGTACCATACGAGAAAAGCCAACACTGTTGCCGATGCATTGAGCCGAAAGTCAATTGCCAACTTAGCTTGTTTGCTTACCGGGTAGAAAGAATTGCTTCATGATCTTGAAAAATCTGAAATTGAAATTGTTTTGAGAGAACAAGGTGGAACACTAGCCGCTATTTCTGCTCAACCAGCCTTGATAGAAGAAGTTAAAGAGAAACAGCAACTGGATGACTTTCTGAAAAAGATCATCGAAAAAAGAGAGTCTAAACCGAGACCGGGGTTCAAATTTGAGAACAATGTACTGAAATTCCAAGAAAGACTGTGTGTGCCGAATGACACTGAACTGAAAAGAAGAATTCTGCAAAAGGGCCACAATTCAAAATTTTCTATCCACCCGGGGAATACAAAGATGTACCAAGATTTGAAACAGAATTTCTGGTGGCCGGGAATGAAGAAAGAAATTGCCGACTTTGTGTCCAAATGTCTTCATTGCCAACAAGTCAAAGCTGAACATCAACGACCAGCTGGACTACTGCAACCCTTATCCATACCAGAGTGGAAATGGGAGCATATCACGATGGATTTCATTGTTGGATTACCTCGCTCCAGGAAAGGTATGGACTCTATTTGGGTTATTGTTGATAGACTAACTAAGTCTGCACACTTCCTACCTGTCAAGACAATTTATAATGCGGACAGATTGGCTGTTATCTATATTGATGAAATTGTGAGATTGCATGGAGTGCCTGTATCTATTGTTTCTGACAGGGATTCGAAGTTTACATCGAGGTTCTGGCAAAGCCTACAGACTGCATTGGGTACTGAATTGAGGCTGAGTAGTGCCTATCATCCTCAGACCGACGGACAGTCAGAAAGGACCATCCAGACTTTAGAAGATTTATTGAGAATGTGTGTCCTTAATTTTCAGGGAAACTGGGAAAGTCATTTGCCATTAGCTGAATTCGCCTACAACAACAGCTACCATTCGAGTATTGGTATGGCGCCTTTCGAGGCATTGTATGGCAGAAAGTGTAGATCTCCAATTTGCTGGGCAGAAGTTGGAGATGGGCCTTTGCTTGGGCCCGAGATTGTGTATGAGACGACTGAAAAGATAAAACTGATACAGCAAAGACTGAAAACTGCACAGAGTAGACAGAAGAGTTATGCAGATGTTAGAAGACGAGACCGAGAATATGAAATGGGTGATCACGTTTTTGTGAAAGTGACACCAATGAAAGGCCAGACTCGTTTTGGAGTCAAAGGCAAGTTAGCGCCGCGGTATGTCGGACCGTATCAGATTGTTGAGAAAATCAATCCGGTGGCGTATCAAGTTGCACTTCCTCCTGAAATGGAGCATATGCATAACGTCTTCCACGTTTCGATGTTGAGAGACTATCTTCGAGATCCGTTTCATGTGATTGAGCCTACTCGAGTAGTGTTGAGTGATGACTACACTTACGAGGAACGGCCTATACAGATTGTAAACCGACGGATCAAGAAACTGAGGAACAAAGAAATTCCGCTAGTGAAAGTTGACTGGCAGAATCATGGTGGTGTGTATGCCACTTGGGAAAGGGAAGATGACATGGCAAGAAGATATCCTGATTTGTTCCCACTGGATCCTGTTTTCTTCCAGACTGAAGGTAACTTGAGTTTAGAGGACTAAACTCCTTATAAGGAGGGGAGACTGTAACAACCCTCGTACTGATTATCGAAAATTACTGAATTAGCTACTGATTACCGTTAAACCGGACTGATAATGACTGATAAAGTGAACTGGATAAACTATCGAATTGACTGATTGAATCGAAACTGAAATTGAATGAGTTTATTTGTTATATTGTATGTCTATCTGCTTAATTGATTATTTGTTTGAATTTATATGTTTAAACTGCTAATTGAAGGCCTTATCGGCGGCCGAAGTAGAAACCGTTTAATGTTTTGTAATCAGTAGAATATTTGTGATTTAATGGTATAATTATCTGAAAATTGATTAGGAATGACTAAATTAGATTAAATTGAGCTAATTGAAGACTTAGGCCTAATTACCAAATTGCCACTCTTAGTGGGCCACTTAGAATATTATACTAGGCTTTATTACATGTTGATCAAAACCTCTTCCTCAGCCATTTGAGAGCCTAGCCGACCAAACAAGTGTTAGAGAGAGGGAGAGTTAAGAGAAAATTGGGTTCATTGTTGAATTTGCTAAAGAACTTGTTGAAATTGCTAGAGAATTGGCATAATTGAGCTTGCTAGACTTGAAATCAACACTCTAGGTAAGAGAATCCATCTTCTTCTTCTTGTCTTGAGCTTCATCTTGCATGTTCTAGGCTCCATTGTAGAATCAAGCTATGATTTAGTGTAAATAGGTTGATTCATGCTAGAATTCATGCATGCATGGTTGAATTAGTGATTTTTGAGTTGAATTCATGCTGGAATTGTACATGCATGTCCATGTTTAAACTTAAGTCCATGTTTTTATAATGTTTTGAAAGATTGGAGCTCATTGGAGCAAGAATTGAAGCTTTGATTTGGTTTGAAACTCATGCATTGCATGTTTTAAATTGTTTATGAAATTGGGTTTGAAATTGTATTTATTTGACTCACCTTTGGGGCTTGAATTCTCAAATTGGCTTTTGAAACTTGTTATACATGGTATTATATTGTGTTTTCCAGAATTTGGGCCTTAAAGGGTCGAGTTTTGATGGTTGAATACTTGGTTTGAGCTTGGAAGGCAAATCTGGAAATTCCAGATTTGGCTTCTTCGCTCGAGCGAAGGATTCCTAGCTCGAGCGAGCCCTTTGATTTTGCAATCTCGCTCGAGCGAGCATCGAGCGACCATCGCACGTAAAATTCCAGCAACCAGTACTTTTACTGTTCATGCAGATCGCTCGAGCGAAGGATTTCTCGCTCGAGCGAAGCCTTTGATTTTGGAAGCTCGCTCGAGCGAAGGAAGGCTCGCTCGAGCGAGGATCCTATTTTCAGCAACTTTTGAAAAATGCCTTCCAAGTGTATTTTTGCATCCTCATCGCATCCTAGGCATTCTTAGGCCTAGTTTAAGGCATCTTAATGAGGATTTAGACATAGAACCACACCGAGGAAATTTAGGGATTTAATTATCATCCTTCCCGATTGTTAAACTTAGTGTGTGTTCTATTTGTTAACTGTTTAGGGTTGGCTCTCGGGGACGCGCTCTAGCTGCTATTAGCCCAATCTCTGTGAGTAACAGATTGTGTAAAGATATGTTCAAAATGGTTATCTTTTGAATACTGAACAGAACTGTTTACTAAACTGATATTGTTTATTGAATGAATGTATGTCCTGTATTGTGAACTGTACTGTGGCATCCTTAGCACTTATTGTTTACTGTTATTGTTACAGAGCTCTGTAGGTTCCCTTGTGGAACCATACCGTTTACTGATTGATGGCCATCACTATTGTTGAGTCTGTTAAGACTCGGTCCTTTTGGACCTATTGTTTATAGGCTATTGGATGTACCACATATGACTGATTGACTGAAATACTGAAAGATTGAAATACTGTTTAATGAACTGTTTTCATTACTGTAAGGACATTCATTCATAACCTCTTTACGCATTATGTTATTCACTGGGCTTTAGCTCACTGTTTATATATATATGTAGGTTCTCAGCAGCCAGACCGGAGCTAGGAGCGTGGGTTAGTCCCCAGTTTTGTCAAGCCAGCCAATGTGCCTCACTGTGAGGTTCCGAGACGCCATGCCATGGCTTGGGGTGTTTTTGTCTTCCCCACTTGTCTCCTACTGTTTGTGTTACTGTATAGACTGTCAGCTACTAACTGTACTGTTATCAAGGGATAAGGTCCCTTTACTGTGTGACTGTAAATTTTGTATAGACTGTACTGTTTGAATGTGTGAATGCATGAAAAATCTTTTTGGCATACAGACTGTCACAGCTCAATGGACATTATTTATTTACTGTATTGGCTTCCGCCAGGCCCTGAACTCTGTTTTACTGTACTACTGTTAAGCAGGCCTTCGGTAATCTCGGATTACTGGCCGGTTACGGTGCTAAACCCATAGGGCCAGGTTTGGGTCGTGACAACTCAGTCTCAGTTCAGTACCCAATGCAGTTTGTAAGCTTTGCCAAAATCTCGATGTAAACTTCGAATCCCTGTCAGAAACAATAGACACAAACACTCCATGCAGTCTAACAATTTCATCAATATAGAGTATAGCCAATTTGTCCGCATTATAAATTGTCTTGACAGGTAAGAAGTGAGCAGATTTAGTCAGTCTATCGACAATAACCCAAATAGAGTCCATACCTTTTCTGGAGCGAGGTAACCCAACGATAAAATCCATGGTGATATGTTCCCATTTCCACTCCGGTATGGGTAAGGGTTGCAGTAAGCCTGCGGGTCATTGATGTTCCGTTTTGACTTGTTGGCAATGAAGACATTTTGACACAAAGTCGGCAATTTCTTTCTTCATTCCCGGCCACCAGAAATTCTATTTCAGATCTTGGTACATTTTCGTATTCCCTGGGTGAATAGAAAATTTTGAATTGTGGCCTTCTTGCAGAACTCTTCCTTTCAGTTCGGTATCATTCGGTACACACAGTCTTCCTTGAAATTTCAGTACATTGTTTTCAAATTCAAAACCCGGTCTCGGTTTAGGTTCCCTTTCTTCGATGATCTTCTTCAAGAAGTCATCCGTTTGCTGTTTCTCTTTAATTTCTTCAATTAATGCCGGTTGAGCAGAAATAGCAGCTATTGTTCCACCTTGTTCTCTCAAAACAACTTCAATTTCAGATTTTTCAAGGTCACAAAGCAACTCTTTCTGTCCAGTGAGCAAACAGGCTAAATTTGCAATCGATTTCTGGCTCCGTGCATCGGCAACAGTGTTGGCTTTCCCCGGATGGTACAAAATCTGTAGGTCATAATCTTTAATCAGTTCTAGCCATCTTCGCTGCCTCATATTCAGTTCTTTCTGTGTAAAGAAGTACTTCAGACTCTTGTGGTCGGTGTATACTTCACATGTTGCCCCATAGAGGTAGTGACGCCAGATTTTCAGCGCAAACACTACTGCAGCAAGTTCCAGATCGTGAGTCGGGTAGTTCTTTTCATGCGGTCTCAGTTGTCGGGAAGCATAAGCAATAACTCTCCCATTCTGCATTAGAACACACCCCAAACCCTTATGAGAAGCATCACTAAATATAGTATAACCATCCGTACCTGAAGGTAGGGTAAGAACCGGTGCAGTCACGAGTCGAGTTTTCAACTCTTGGAATGCTGATTCCCTTTGGTCAGTCCAGTCAAATGATGTCCCCTTCTGAGTTAACTGAGTCAACGGTAAGGCAATTTTGGAGAAATTTTTGACAAATCTTCTGTAATAGCCAGCCAAACCCAAAAAGCTTCGGACTTCTGTCACATTTGTTGGTCTAGGCCAGTTCACTACGGCTTCAATTTTCTGTGGATCAACTGAAATCCCATCTTTGCTAATAACATGTCCCAAAAACATAACATGGTCAAGTCAAAATTCACATTTAGACAGTTTAGTATAAAGTTCCTGTTCCCTTAGGGTCTGTAGGGCAAGTCTTAGATGATGTTCATGTTCTTTTCTAGTCTTAGAATAAATCAGGATGTCATAAATGAATACAACAATAAAGTCATCAAGGTATGGTTTAAAGATTTTGTTCATGAGGTCCATAAATGCAGCAGGTGCATTGGTAACTCCGAAAGGCATAACTAAAAATTCATAGTGTCCATACCTCGTTCGAAAAGCAGTTTTGTCAATGTCTTCTGGCTTAACTTTCAGTTGGTGATATCCAGATCTGAGATCAATCTTAGAGAACACTTGAGCACCCTGTAACTGATCAAATAAATCATCAATACGCGGCAATGGGTATTTATTTTTCACAGTTACCTTGTTCAGTTCACGGTAGTCAATACACAATCTCAGTGAGCCGTCTTCTTTTTCACAAACAAGACAGGTGCGCCCTACGGTGAGGTACTGGGCCTGATAAACTTCTTGTCTAACAGTTCTTGTAGTTCCACTTTCAATTCCTTCAGTTCAGTCAGAGCCATTCAGTATGGAGCTTTAGATACTGGCTGTGTTCCCGGAATCACATCAACGGTGAACTCAATCTCCCTGTCGATCAAATCCCCTGGCAGATCATCTGGAAATACATCTGGGAATTCTCTGACTATAGGAATACAGTTCACATCAGTTTTAACATTATCATCAGTAGATACAGTCAGTACAGAACACAGATATATTTTACACCCCCTTCTAATCAATTTAACGGCTTTCACAGATGAAATCAAATACGGAGGAGGTACTACTTCAACCCCATTAAATATAAATTCGGGTAAACCAGGTGGACGGAAAACAACTTGCTTTGTCACACAATCAATGGTAGTATGATATTTTTGTAACCAGTCCATCCCCAATATTACATCAAAATGATCAATGTTCAGTGGCAGTAAATCAATAAACAAATGTGCATCTCCAACAATAATTTCACAAGTAGGGTACATATATGCACAAGTCATGGATCCCCCAACGGGTGAAGACACAGCTAACAGATAATTCATGGGTTCTAAGGGTCTATTCAATTTCCTCGAAAAAGCATGCGATACATATGAATGTGTAGACCCCGAATCAATCAGTACATATGCATTTTGAGTACAAATAGAGAGGATACCTGACACAACGGTCTCAGTGTTTTGTACGTCTCCCGGTACTAGGGCGAACACTCGGCCCTGCCTCAAAGGCTCTTTCCCGGTAGCTTTGGGGTTCGGTTTTGGTGCTACAGTTGATGCTGCCATGCTTGGTGTAGCTTTGCTATTGGCCTGCGGAACAGAGGGGCAGTCTTTAACCATGTGGCCCATCTTGCCACACCTGTAACAGGCTTCAGATATTTTGTAACAAACCCCTTTGTGCTTTCTGCCACACTCAGAACAGGGTGGTACGAAACCACTCCCTTGGCTGGGGCTAGTTGTTGACCCCGTATTCTGTTTCTTGTTCAGCGGGTTGTTCTTGCCTTTCTTGAACTTAAAACCCTGCCTTTTACCACGTCATTCAGATACTGGTGATTCAGATTGTTTCACTGCTTCGATGTTCGACTCCGCCATCAATGCTCGGTCAAGAACACCTACATAGTTCCGTAGCTTTAAAACACTTATTCTGTCGAGTATTGCCACATTAAGGCCACCTTCAAACTTTCTGGCCTTCTTGTAGTCAGTGTCCACCATATGTGGTGCATATCTAGAAAGCTCGGTGAATTTGGTTTCATATTCAGCAACAGACATTGTGCCCTGTCTCAGTTGTTCAAATTCAGTCACTTTTCTGTCCCTGACACACTGGGGGAAGTACTTTTCAAAGAAGGACTCCTTAAACTGAGCCCAAGTCACTACAGTGTTGGTGTCACGGACCAGCATCCACCACCTTCAGGCCTCTTCTTGTAAGGTGAAGGTAGCTAACAGTACTTTATTTGCTTCCGAACACGGAAATACTTCAAATAACTTTTCGGTCTCAAGAACCCATGCTTCAGCTTTTATCGGTTCAAGGCCTCCCTGAAAGGATGGCGGTTTCATTTTGCTGAACTTCTGGGTGAGAGCAATTATGTCCCCATCATTAACATTGACATTCTGCTCCGGCTGTACCGGAGGAGGAGGTGGGGGCTGTTGATTCTATTGTTGCTCTAATCTTGCAGTTATTAGTTCCATCATTCTTTCCATTCTTGCCATTCTTGCCTTAGTGGATGAGGATTCAGATTCATTTGCAGTTCTTGCATTATCCATTTCACTATAAGCAGTTATAGCAATTATAAATATAAGCAGTTGCATACTTAACAATTTATCACATTAGCATATATTCAGTCATGTCATAGTCACACACTTTTCATGCTCATGGAATGCCCTAATCACTTTTCTAGGACATCCTATAGCTCATTTGGACATGTGTGTGCGGTATAACTCGTGGTTAAGTATCGCTCT
This sequence comes from Camellia granthamiana, assembly GCA_036172215.1. Taxonomy (NCBI): domain Eukaryota; kingdom Viridiplantae; phylum Streptophyta; class Magnoliopsida; order Ericales; family Theaceae; genus Camellia; species Camellia granthamiana. Next base: position 29,894,185 of record CM069910.1, on the reverse strand, counting down.
GATACCACTCTGTCACGACCCAAACCCGCCCCTATGGGTTTAGCACCGTAACCAGCCAGTAATCCGAGATTACCGAAGGCCTGCTTAACAGTAATACAGTAATACAGAGTACAGGGGCATGGCGGAAACCAAAACAGTAACTAAACAGTGTCCAATGAGCTGCGTCAGTCTGTATGCAAAAAGACTTCCATACATATTTACATTCAGTACAGAACAGTATGTACATACATGTACAACCATCCAGAAGACAGGGACCCAATCGCTATTAATAGTACAGTACAGTGCTAACAGTTTATACAGTATGACAAAAACAGTACAGAGACAGACGGGGAAATAAAACACCCTTAAGCCATAGCTTGGCAGGCTCGAAACCTCGCAGTGAGGTACAGTGGTTGGCTTGACAAAACTGGAGTTTACCCCGACACTTCTAGCATTGGTCTGGTGCCTGTACACCTACATATATATATGAGCAGTGAGCTAAAGCCCAGTGAATAACATAATGCGTAAAGAGGTTTAGAATGAATGTCCTTACAGTAATGAAAACAGTTCATTAAACAGTATTTCAGTCATTCAGTCATATGTGGTACATCCATTAGCATAGCAGTACAGTAAACAGTAGGTCTTAAAAGACCGAACAGTCAATGATGGCCATCAATCAGTAAACAGTAGTGGTTCCAACAAGGGAACCGACAGAGATCTCTGTAACAATAACAGTCAGTAACAGTAGTTGCTAAGGATGCCACAATACAGTTCAGAATAGAGGACATACATTCATTCAGTTAACAGTATCAGTCCAGAAAACAGTACAGTTCAGTATCAGAAGATAATCATTTTGAACATATCTTTACACAATTGTTACTCACAGAGTTCTGGGCTACAGTAGGCTAGAGCGTCTCCTCGGAAGCGAACCCTATACAGTACAGAATGAACACACACTAAGCTATACAGTTGGGAAAGATAATAATTTAATCCCTAATTTGCCTCGGTGTGTTCTACATCTATATCCTCATTAAGATGTCTAAAACTAGGCCTAAGAATGCCTAGGATGGAATGATGATGCAAAGATGTACTCAGAAAACATTTTCAGAATTTTCAGTGAAACAGGGTCCCGCTCGAGCGTAGATTACTCCGCTCGAGCGGACAAGCAAACAAAGGTCTACGCTTGAGCGCTATATTATCCGCTCGAGCGGACTGTAAAAACAGTCAAAAGTACTGGATAGGTGAAAATCACGCTCGAGGCCCGCTCAACGCCCGCTCGGGCGTGTCACCCAATCCTCCGCTCGAGCGTTCATTCCTCTGCTCGAGCGGACCGATGAACAGTGCAAAGTACTAGATGCTCGAATTTCCCGCTCGACCGCTAGTTTCCCCACTCGAGCAGGAGTGCAAAATCTGGAAAACCCAGATTGCACCTCCAAGCTAAAAATCAAGTTTAAATGCATTAAAATCGATCCTCTTGGGCTGAAAACCTGGAAAACACATGATATAATATGTTTCAAAGATCAATTTGTAAAAATCAAAGCCCAAGGGTGTTTAATTCAACTTAAATTCAAACCAATTTCATGAACATGAAGAACATGCAAACATACATGAGTTTAACTCAATTCAAAGCTTTAAATACAACACTACAACAAGTTGGATCTTGAATGACAAAATTTTTTTGTCTCGAAAGAGTTAATTTCGTCACTATAGATATTTGTGGCGAAATATTTTCGTCACTAGTTTCGTCATTGAATGTTTGTCACTAAAAACCACCATGACGAAAAATAATTTCGTCACTAATGAAATTAGTTCAGTGACGAAATTTTTTGTCACCAATAAAACAAGATTTTGTCGCCAAAAATTCTTATTTTCGTCACCAAATAATTATTCAATACCATATGTATAATTTTAGTTGACGAATAAATTTGTCACAAATGTTGATCATTGATGAGGAAATAATTTCGTCACAGTAAGATGTAAAGATGACGAAATTTTTCGTCTCCAAAAGTCATACATGGGTAACGAAATATATTTCGTCGCAAATATGTTTATATACGTGACAAAATATATTTCGTCACCAAACAAGAAAATCAATAAAAACTTCCATATATGCGCTGCAATAAATTTTGTCACAAAAAATGTTTATTAATGACGAATTATCACTTTGCCATAATAACAAGTACAAATGACAAAACAAATTCGTCACTAAACCTGTTCCATATTTTATATTTAAATTTCAATTATTATTTCACAAATATCTCTGCTCATATCCCAATAGCCTTTTAATTGTACTAAGAAATCACTAGCTATTATACCTCACTCCACAAAAAAAATCAATAAACAATTTATATTATAAATCAAAATGTATCCATCATACAACTTTAATAATATAAACCATTAAGTATAACAAAAAAACCACCAAAGCAAATCTCAAAATGAACTAACGTGGAATCCACACAAAAAAAAAAAAAAAATCAATACTCAATCTTGATTTGCAACTACAACTAAGTATTAGTTTAGGAAATAAAATTCAACAGTTGGTCTTCATTTGCAAGTATACTTCCAAACGTCATCAAAAACCAATCTGCAAAGAAAATAGACAAAGAAAACATTAATATATTATCAATTACATCTAAACTCATATATAAATAATTTTATTTTAGAAACCAATTTAGTAGAAATGCATCTAACAAATCAGAACTTCAAAAAGTTGAGGTGATCCTTCATGATAAAGCAACATGGATAACATAAGATGCCAAAAGATTGCAAGAATACCATATATCACTATCACTAATGGCAGAATATATACATATACATATATACATATATATAATAGCTCCAAAATATAACGTAGCATTGAGGTACATTTGATTCACGACAATGGGTTTTTCATGCATGTTGGGTTCTAATCTTTGAAAACAACCACCAAATCTAATTCTCTCTCAAAGAGAAGATGCCCACAACCAACTAAAACAAAGGCAAAAAATAATGGCAGTAGTAGAGCATCAAGTATCTACAAGGATCCTCAAATAGCCAAGCATGGTATCCAAGAAGAATCAGGAGGCTAGTCCAACTAGCAAGGATGATCACAGAAGCAAAGGAATCAATCCAAATCATAACCTAAGTAATCTATTTTATTTTTTTATGAATAACCTAAGTAGAAAAACCTATAAAATAAATACATATTAAAAAAAATACTTAGAAAATATTTAGATAAATATATTTATAAATCACAGTCATTCTAGATAAGATTCACATCATACTAATTTTAAATGTATATCATATAATTCATTTTCAGATAAAATTTCAGATACCTTTCTTTGTGAATATCATATATCATATATCAACAATACTAATTTTACAGCAATACTAATTTTATTCACAGATTCTTTCACAAAATTTTATTGACAGATTCATTAAATCACCAACCATGTAATTCTTTAACAAAAGTTTTAGATAATGTCTCCAACAATTCTACTCAAAAGTTAAACAAGAAAAACAAACAAAGAATGGGATCCTAGTTTCTATTAGGTATGGAAAAGTAATTGATGCATACATGTCAATCTGTTAATAAGCAAAGCAATCTTTTCTCTAGAAGAATAGAGAGGAAAAAAAAAAACTCAGATTTGAAAAAAAAAAAAAAAAAAAAAAAAAAGACGACCATCCTAACTAAATGAGATAATAGACCTGATGTCATCCAAGTAAACACCAAGACACAACACATAGGGATGGCAATTTAAAACCGGCCCGACGGGGACCCGATCCCTCGACCCCGAATTAAGCGATTTTTCCCCGAAAAATATCACCGACGGGGAGGGGACGGTATTCAAAAATTAATCCCCGATCAGTTTCGGGCCGGGGACGGGGATTAGTGTTTCAGCCCCGTCCCTGGCCCCGTTTCCCCGATGTAATATTACTTTTATACCCCCAGATATATATATACACATATATGAACCACACCACACCCTAAAACACAAACCTGTGTGAGTATCGCCCCCCTCTCTCTTTTGTTCTCTCTCTCTCTCCCCGCGCCGATCTCCTCCTCTCCCTGCCGATCTGTCGTCGATAGCCTTCCTCCTCTCTCTCTCCCGGCCGATCTTCCTCCTCTACCCGCCGATCTCTCGCCGATCTCCCGCCTCCTCTTCCTCAGTTCGACCGCCGATCGAGACCCAACTCCTCTCCAAACTCTGCCGCAAGTACAGCCTCGGCGGCTCTGTTGGGGCTGATGAGGAAGAGATGTTCGGCTGCCATTGTTGATTCACTCGTGTGCTTGTTATTGACCCCTCTCTCTCTCTCTCTCTCTGTGAATGTTTCAAATTTTTTATTTTTTATACATGTGCTAGATAAGTGAAATGAAGATTATTGGTACTATTGATCTGTGAATGTTGAAACAGATTTCGATGAATGTTGAAACAGATTTCGATCTATGATTTTTTATTTTTTATTTTTTTGATCTATGATTTGCACTATTGATCTGTGAATGTTGAAACAAATTTCGATGAATGTTGAAACAGATTTCGGTCTATGATTTTTTATTTTTTATTTTTTTGATCTATGATTTGCACTATTGATCTGTGAATGTTGAAACAGATTCCGATCGGGGGAGTTTCGGGGTCGGGGAAACCCGATCCCCGTTGGGGCCGGGGATGGGGACAGTCATAGGCTCCCCGTCGGGGATTGGGGCCGGGGCCGGGGATATTTTCGCCATCGGGGATCGGGGACGGGGAGGGTGATCCCCGGCCCCGCCCCGCCCCGCCCCGCCCCGTTGCCATTCCTAACAACACAAGGCCTGCAAGTATTAAATAGATGTTGGCTGGAACTCAGGAAACTTATTGTTTTTTGAAACTTAACCCAGTGGAAATCTCATTGCTATGGTTTCAAAAAAGATCACTCACTTTTCTAGGTCACAATGACATATCTCTAGTCTTGTTAATTCTGCCCGACTTTTTGGAAGTCTGTAGGCTACAATATGCTCATCATCTTTTATAATAGACAATGGCTCCAAAGGGCTCACTAAATATTGATATATTCGATGATCATAAACCTGCAAATAAAAAAATCCAGGGCTTCATTAGAATAGGACATAAGAATAAACAACTGATTAGTCAATAAATAACAAAATTCGAGAAATATATTGCCTCAGCAAGCAACAGCCTTTTATCACTCCTTAAGGCAAATAGTTCATTATCCAACTAATAGTTAAAGAGCCTCTGCAACAGTCATCAAACCTAAATTCAAGTCAGTAATTTACCATGCTTGCACAGGGCCAATGGGACTCATTTTATATGCACTGTTTACTGTATAAAATAAATTTTTTAAAAATCTGTAATGAAAACTTTCAAACCTCAAAATCACTTGTGTTGTCCGAAACACTCTGTATGACCCACATGAGGATGGTCAGAACAGCTCCTGATTCGAATTCCCTTTTTTTCCTGAATCCTTTAGTCTGTCTTGCCATTGTTGCCATTGCTTTCGAGTTTAGGAGGAAGAGGATCGACAAGGAATGACTTCAAATGTTTGAACATCTCTTGCGACTTCTCTACATTGATTGCATGATCTGCATTCTTTATGATCACTAGTTGTGTGTTCTCACCCAGATGCTTGAAAAAATAAACGGAACATGATTCAATGAAAATGAATCAAGCCTCAGACTTTAAAGCAATTCAAAACATTAGAAAATGCAAATGCCCCACTTGGTTGCCAAGAAGACAAATGATATTAAAACTCGAGAAATCTTGCAAATAAAAAAGGTTACAAGTTGTCATTTTCTTTTCCTCCAACCTCTTGGAAACCGGAGAGGGCCAAAATACAAAACCTTACATCTAAAAAATCTTACTAAAATTAAAAAATTATTTGTATTGACCTTTTTAATCTGTGCGCCAATTCCAGTGGAAATATCTGATCTTGATCTCCCCAGATTATTAACATGGGCTACATCATGGAGAAATTACACCATTAGCGAGCCAATCAAACTAGTAACTGAGAAACAAAGCAGGAGCTAAATAATATGGTGACAGACAAAATAAGAGATACAAAAACTTGAGTTATCTTGGGAAGATCAGAGTATCCTTGTGAAATGCTTGGACCAAGTCTTTTCTTTCTTGAAGGTATTTTGTACACATCACCTGCCCACGCAGACCAATTCACAAAAGTAGTTTCAGGTAAAACAATATAGGGTAAATCCCACTTCCTGGAATCTTAACTTGTGATAGTAAGATATCAACAAATTCATAAATTTAAGACTAGCAACATTACTATGTGTTACCAAGTACAGAGTACAAACTACAAACATATTATTTAGGCAAGCCCTGAAAATTACTCATCAAACATTACAAGAAGGAAATCCTTTATGAAATGTGGCTAAAAACCCAGTCTTGGCATTTACCAGTAAGACTAAGCACGAAGATTGTCCAGCAATCAAACCTCATTACTTTCAAAATTTGCAAATAGTAGCAATTTGTGACAATACAGAAGAAATAAATATTAAGCCATAGAATGTTCTCACCCTGTGCTTCTTTTCTGTATAGTCAAATGAATAAATAGTGCCATCCTAAAACCTGTAGAGAGAATTTAACAATGAGAAAACTTTTACAAGAAATTTATTGTAATGTCACAAATGTCATTGGAAATAATATATATATATATAGAAAACAAACAAAACTCAAAGTTAGTTGGCATGAATTCAAGATCTGGTCACATATCCAGTTCAAATAAGTAACCTAGAGTACAGAGTACAAACTACAAACATATTATTTAGGCAAGCCCTGAAAATTACTCATCAAACATTACAAGAAGGAAATCCTTTATGAAATGTGGCTAAAAACCCAGTCTTGGCATTTACCAGTAAGACTAAGCACGAAGATTGTCCAGCAATCAAACCTCATTACTTTCAAAATTTGCAAATAGTAGCAATTTGTGACAATACAGAAGAAATCAATATTAAGCCATAGAATGTTCTCACCCTGTGCTCCTTTTCTGTATAGTCAAATGAATAAATAGTGCCATCCTAAAACCTGTAGAGAGAATTTAACAATGAGAAAACTTTTACAAGAAATTTATTGTAATGTCACAAATGTCATTGGAAATAATATATATATATAGAAAACAAACAAAACTCAAAGTTAGTTGGCATGAATTCAAGATCTGGTCACATATCCAGTTCAAATAAGTAACCTAGGTAGTCTTCCATATTATCTTATATGAGATGTTGCATAGCAATAAGAAGATGCGTGCACTGTTAGATTGACATAAAGATCTTGAGAAACAAGGATGTCTCAAAATTGATAACATAATATCAAGATTCTTAAAGTACTCACACATTGTCCAATGGCCACCAAACTTTTATCTTGCAACCAACCAGTTCTTCATCGTAATTTTAGGCATCGCATCGCACTTCAGAAACCTGAATTGGAAATATTAACCACAAATAAAACTGAGAGAGGAGTAATACACCATTATCTAGGGGTGCAGTTATGTCAATCACAAAACAACTTCAAACAAAAGCAAGAAATGTTGTATATGAGAGCTTGATATGCCTTGGTGGGCCCATTCCACCAACTACTTAAGCTTTTGGGACAACTGATCACCTAACTTGGTATTGGAGTTCTTGGTTTTAAAGCTCTTCATATGTATTTATCATGTTTGTCAGTGAGCAAGCAATTTTGTATGTAATTGTCAAATAATAGGTTGCCAAAGTAACAAACCAGAAATCGAAGAAAACTGTCATTATATAATCAGAGGAAAAGAACTAAAGATATAATGGAGCCAATTCTGGCATACTAACCTCCAAAACTGTCATCATATAATCATTAAAACTTCCAAGGTTATCCTTCTGAGCTTCCTAAATAGCTGAAACCATTGCCATCTCATGTACCTGATGTGCACATGTTGAAGTTCAATGTGACCACACAACTAAACATTTTTTTAGCTAAGAAGTAAATATTGTGTACCTGTGCATGAAAGTGACTCAATGCATTGAGATATGCAACACATTCAGTATCATGCAATTGAATTGCAGACCTAAAAAATATATACTACAATAATAATAACATAGAAATACAGCACCACTACTCTTATAGCACTGTCAAACATGTTAAACCAAGATAATTCATCAAACTTTACTCATAATGAACAGATTGCTGATATCAACGTAGAAGACAAGAAAACTTCACCTTCAAAACAGTTCACCTCTGGATTTGTGACTAGTAATCTATATAAAGTGGTACTCTACAACATACCAATTTGAATTGTAGACTTCAAGAAAAAGACAGACAGACACACATGGAACTATAATATATGCAGTAGAGAACATCATGCCAGCTGGGCCCTATCACATCTTGGACTATTATTAATATCCCAAAAGGAAAGGCAACAAAATTGATAATCACAGTCATGCTCTATTACTGCAGGAGCTATGCTATGTACATCGGTGGTATTTCAGCCTTAATTGATGAATGAGGAATCTATTTGTAATGAAAGCTTAAAACATAATCTAAACATCAAAAGATGATAGTAGCATAGCATGACAGACCAAGAAACTAACAGTAACAAATACTTAAAGAGATAGAAATATAGAAACGTTTATTGAGGGACATACCATCTGCTGAAGAAAAAAGTAGAAACATGTAGGATAATGATCAAACAGGTGATAGGCTTTCAATGAATTGATAAGTATTATTACACCAACTTACTCCCCAATCATCAAGATCATCTGTGGATAAATGATGAAGCTCCTTCAATGTCTTGGACTTGACATTATAAGAAATAACTTTGCCCCGAATAGCTAACACCAGTGTAAAATCTTTTTCATTTGCTCCCTTCACAACACAGAGCACATTAAATTCAGAGCATGTTATTATGGTTTTGCTAACACACATACACACGCACACAATTAACAACATTCAAGATATATTCTCTATGGAAAAAAAAAATTCAAAAGACAAAGAATCAAACACCTAAAATGGACAGTAACAAAGAATAATTATCGTTATAGAATTGAAGAAGCAAACATTTTTTTATTTTTCACATATCAATCAATGGAATCAAGAGGTGAAAGATTTGGGGGTTTTAGATATAATTCTCACTATGTATATATATATATGGGTTTAGAAAACATCTTACCAGTGATTTTTTTGATCAAATGAAGCAGTGTACCAGGTAAATACCCTTCTTTACTTAGTGTATCTCTGATTTGCTCCTCCTTTCGACTCTCTCTCTCTCTCTCTCTGCGTACAATGCGATAAGACGATTCAGAGAGATTGAGGCTGAGCTCCTGCAGATTTGCTTCCATCGAACCCTTCTTTGTGCCTTTTTTGAATCTCGAGTAAAAATCTAGACCAAAAACCCCTTTCTAAGAAATGTAGAACCCTTCTCGATGAAGAACGAAGCCCTAAATGGATGAAGATGAAAGAAAACTGAACATTAGCCAAATCAAGTGCACAAAACAAGAGTAAAACCCTAGAATTTTATAATTGAATGGTCATACATTCAAGAAAAAGCAGAGACAAAGAAAGACAGAGAGAAGGAGACAGTACTAGCCTTCTTTTACGTTCCTTTCGATTATAGAGTTAATTAACTTGTGTTTTGTTTTTTAGTGACAAAATATTTTCTTTATTATTTTTCGTCACTATAGGTTTAGGGAGTTAATTAACTTGTGTTTTGTTTTGAGAGAGAGAGAGAAAAAAAATTGATAAACAAAAATAAAAAAGAGGCAAAAAAATTAGTTGTTTATTTTTTTCATTACTACCCAATATGTCAAAAAATTTCCTCCAAAATTAGTGACAAAATAATTTCTTTACTAAAAAGTCTCAAAATATTAAAAATTATTAGTGATAAAAATATATTTCTTACTAAATGGTCTTAAAATATTTAAAATCAAGTTTCTCAAAAAATATATATACAAAATTATTAGTGACGAAAATATATTCCTCGCTAATAATTTTATAATTGGTGACAAAAAAAAATTCTCACCAAAAGTCTCAAATTTTGGCGCCAACCAAAAAAAGATTAGCGGGAAAACCTTCAGTGACAAAACTTAATTTTTCCTCTCCTAAAAAGAAGTATTTGTTGACGAAAACAAATTTCGTCACCTATTATTTTTATTTTTTATTATACGTGACAAAATTTAATAATTTGTCACGGATTATTCTTATTTAGTGACGAAATTTATTTTCTTCACTACTTTTCGTCACCATAGATTACTTTTGTTGTAGTGAAGCTCAAATGAGCTCATTCTTTTCAAAACATTGTGAATTCATGGCCTTAAGCATGGACATGGACATGCATGTGAGATTTCATGAACATGAACTTCAAAACTCACTAATATACACATGCATGCAACAATTAAGCCTCAATTCAACAATTAAAAGCCATAATTTGGCTCAAGACCTCAACTATGCTCTAGACCATGCAAGAATCAATTAAATTCACAAACAAAAGGGTAGTTACTCTACCTTAGGTCTCCAAAGTAAGACTATAAGGTCAATTTAACAATCTATACTTCCAGGGACGGAATCAGGATTTCTTTTTGGGGGGGCCAAAATAAATTTTTATTTAAATTTTATATCAATTGATATAATTTATAAACAATTATATTTTAATTAAAGAATGAAAAATAAATTAATATGTAATACTAAATTAATACGTAAAAAATAAAAATAAGTTTCTATTTGACCAAAATAATACAATTAGTTAAAAAATCATCATCTATTTTGTTACAACACGTAATTTTAACAATTTTCTTCATAATTATAGTAGTAATTGAAAGAGTAAACACAAATGTAATTACTTTGCAAACAAGTGGATAGATTGTTTCATTTTTTAGTCATTCTCAACCATTGACTCAAATTTTTTGTAATCTCTTTAGTTCTCAATTGTATTTTCTTATGATCCGTGAAGTTTTGAAGATAAAACTTGTCTGTAATCAACTCTCTTTCATTTTAAATTTTTTATTTAGTCTTTTTTTTTATTTTAATAAAATTTGCTTAACATTTTTAGTATAACAATAATATTCACTGTCATAATAGGCAATGGCATGGAAAGAATGACTCAAATTTATATGTGAGATGTCAAGCCATTGAAAAATTTGTCATTTAAATGAGGATAGTAATCTTCCTTTTGATTATTCCAAATCGTAACGCACAATATGCACTTGTTTGAGAATTTCTCTTTTTCATGTGTAATGTGAATTATCTAATTTTTTACGTAATAATTTACACATGCATCCACTTAGTGTGGAATAACATTTCTCTTTTTATATCCTTATGTTTGGTTCATAAATTTGAAAATAAATTTAGAAAGAGAAATAAAAAAAATGATAAAATATAAATGAAATATAATTATATTTCACTTACATTATACACACATTTTCTCTTTTTCTTTTCAAATTTATAAACTAAATACAACCTAAAAATATGCCAAGTATAAATTGTATTATGAATCTTGCAAGAAACAAATAAATAAAAATTTAAAATACACAATTATTTTCTTGTTAATAAAATGACGTGGAGAATTAAAAAATGTTGGAACCACATCCATTCAAAGGAGAGGGGCCACATCAATAAGAATTGTACACAACTTTCAAAGAGTAGCCATAACAGTTGCACTCTCCAAACAGGCGGGGGGGCCATGGCCCCTAATGGTCTCCCCGTAGGTCCGTCCCTGTATACTTCAATTCTTCAAGATCACCAAGCAATTTCCAAGAACTCAAGATGAAATCACCCTCCTAGGCCACTCTCTCTCTAAAGTCGGCAAAAACAAGGAAATGAGGTTGAGGAAAATGTTTTGTCTAAGTGTACAAGGCTCAAATGTGTATAGTCTACATGGCCCACTAACAATGGCAATTCCGTAATTAAGGTAACTTGTTTCATTTATCTTATTTTATTCTAATTTAATCATACCAAATCAGTTTTCAGATAAATATACCATAAAATTGCATAAATTCTAATGATCGTAAGATATCAATCAATTTTTGATTTGGCCGCCGATAAGGCCTTCAATTAGCAGTTTAAACTTACAAACATGAACAGATAATCAAACAGGTAACAGATAGAAAGGCAATTTAAACATAAATATTCAATTAATTCAGTTTCAGATTCCAGTCGGTCAGTTCAGTAACTCAATCAGTTCAATTATCAATCTTGATCAGTCTCAGTTTAGCAGTAATCGATAATTAATCAGTAATTTATCGGTAAACAGTGTGAGGGTTGTTACAGAAATACTCTTTGGATCTAATAGGACGCTCGAGATCCTCAGCTAATAACCTGAAAATGAATGAACACTTTGGTCGGGGGTGCCGGAATTAGCACTCCGACGGATAAGTCAGTGTATACTCTCTTGATTGCTTGTATCTTAAGTTAAACATACTAGTTCTCACATACATTTTTCTGACTGATGATCCTCTATTTATATTATTCCCCTTGGGCCTTAGGGTCGGGCCCACCCTTGATCCATTATATGTACATCTATTCGGCTTTTATCCTACTGGTTAGAATGCTGATTATTTTATTCGGCTCTTCGATCGACTAGGATCAATGCCGAATAAAAGTTATGTCCCTAACTGATCTCATATCTACATCCGGCCCTATTGACCTCGATTTATTCAGCTCCCACAGTGATATTTTGGCCTTGGTTCTATTTTATTTTATTTATTCTCTGCTACATCATTAGAGCTCCAAAATTAGAAGGATGTATGGGGGGGGTAACTTAAGACTTTAAATAATAGTTATTGAATGGTAGTGAAGACAAAATGGCACAGAAAAATGAAAATGGATTGAGAGTTCTAATAAAGGAACTCTAATAAGCTCTAATGGGAGTGGATCCTACTGTGATGTGATATTTTGACCTTGGTTTTATTTTATTTTATTTTTTTTATTCTCTACCACATCATTAGAGCTCCAAAATTAGAGGGATGTATCATTGCTCCAGAAAAATATTACACCATTACTATTGCACAGTTACACACACTCCTGAATAGTAGGATTGGATATAGGGTTATTTGAATGGCACAATCCGTCCAACTCGAACCGATCAACATACAAATGGGCAATTTCGCAGACACAATGTGGACGAATGCGGTTTGGAATATGACATTATTGTAGGTTGCGGACGGGTTGCGAGTTTTACTTACACTCGCAAGAACCCGCCCGCACTTAGACTTTTTTTAAATTTTTTTTTTAATTATATATTTCAAACTTGAACAATTGATTTCATTCATCATATCCTAGATATTTTTAGATTTTGAATAATTTTACTTTAATTGTATTGTTGGGTAGTAAATGATTTTGATGATTTAGTTTAGGATTTTGTGTTTTTAATTTTATAAGTTTTAATTTATTAATTATTAATGTTGAGCGTATTATAAAATGGGATGAAAAGGGCCCAAAATAAATATTTACAAAACAAGAGAAAAAAAAAGACCCAAAAATAATTTTTTAAAGAAAAAAGTCCAATCCGCAAATCACCTGCACATCCGCGAACCCTATCTGCACAAACCGCAACCTGCACTACTGGCGGTTGCGGGTTCAATTTTCCCCAAACCGCACATATGCGGGCGGGTCCAAACCTCAAACTGAATCGGCCAAAATCGAGCCGCGAACACTCCTATTGTATAGGGTGCAACCAGGTTCGGTCGTGTTGAAATTCAAGCCTAACTCAAATTGTGTTGAGACCTGTCGAGATTTAAATTGTAATTTGAGATTGTCTATCAAAGTTCGACCCGAGTTAAATTCAAATTGTTTGAGTTGCCTGAATTATACATGAATTTTTTTTTTTGTTTTCCAACTAAATTATTAATTTATTAAAATTATAATATATTTTTATATTTTTTAGAAAATCGTTAATAATATCAAAACAAATAATTTGTATAATGTAAGAGAAATAGTTATGGTAGTCTTTACAATTTATGAATGAAAATAAAAAAGATAAAATTTTGTGTTACTTGTGTACATAATATATATTTAATATGATTTAATAATGTAAATTACTTTTTGTAGATGGTAATAATTTAAATTATTTTAATATCATGTAATGGTTAACAATTTATATGTTTTTTTAATATTTTTATATATCTATATATGTATAATTCGGGTTTCGGATTGCTCGAGTTATTTGATGTCATTGTCAAAGCCCGCCTAAATTTAATTTGGACTTTTGAATTTTTGCTCAAGTCTGTACCAAATTCAAAAATATTTTGTCAAAGTCCTAAAAAAATTCAAACTGGACTTATGTTACTTTAGTTGAATCCGCCGAAGTTGTACCTCTACCATGAATTGAAGAAACTTGTAGTAAAATTTATATAAAGTGCATTTGTACTGGGTTAAAATAGTATAAAAAATGGCTACAATTTTATAGTAAACTTTTATATACATTTAAAAAACGAGAATGAGTAAAACAAAATAAGAAAAATTATATTCACACATAAAATTTGCATAAATAATGAAATTGTGTGAATGACATTTTTTTAAAACAATTTTATATAAATTTTCTGTTAATGTTAGAAACCCACAATTTAAATATATAAAAAAATTAGCATATATCATATCACATCATTATAAATCTAATTGTAATTTTTTTTTATAAACATTTTCCGTATATATTATTATTCATTACCCATGGAATAAAATCACAAATTTAAGCCCATTAGGCTTGGGTGTACATTTTCGGGCCGAGTTCGACCTATCAAAAAAAGTAGACTAAGACATTGGGCCGGCCCGATGCTTAAGCCCTACCACTAATCCGAGACTTCCGCGGCTGCACGATGAAACAACCGCAGACGAGCCACACCCAATTGCCGAATTCCACTATATAAAAGACAAAAGATATTTTATAGCGTCAAATTGAAGTATCTGTCTACGAGAAGAGAGAGAGAGGCATAAACCCTAGCCGCTCAATTTACTTCTCTCTCTCTTTAAACCCTACTCTCAGCTTCTGTTTTAGGTATAATCTCTTCATAAACCCTATAAAATCTAGAACTAATTTTCTGTGTTGAGCTAATTTTCTGTTGATTTTGTTGTTTATTATATTATTTTGATTTGATGTTGTTTTATGTGTTATTAGTTACTTTGTTTTGTTTAAATATGAAGTATGAGTTGGAGGGTCTATTAAATTTTGAGTTTCTTCTGCATGATGTTGAAGAATTGGGTTTGTGTAGTTAGTAGACTGTGTGTGGGTAGAAAGTAAGCATTTTTAGCTCATGGGTTGATAATGGTTTCTGCCCCAAAGTAAAAATGATAATCTCATTAAAGAAAACTATTTTTGGTTCTGAAATATCATTGTCACATTCTATACATTTTTTTTTTTTTTTCATTCAGCATGATATTTCAGAATGTTATTTCTGAAGTAAAGTTTCAAAATGTGAAATAAACTTCTCTTGCACCACTCATGAGGTTTGTTATGATATTAAGCTGTAATAAGTTGATATTTTTGTTCCACTAAAATTGGAGTTGTATCTGTTTTCTTTGTTGGGTGGAAATTGCTTTCCTAATAATTGTTTTGATGTGAATGATAGCAGAAACTCTTAGTAGCAGAACATGATCTTTTCCCAAGTGGAAGGGTTTGCTTGGGGAATGGGAAATATGGTCTATTTCCTTCTCTTCTAAATAGTGCTTCTTGATTATGAGCTAAATTGTCTTCATGATTATCATTGTGAATCCCACTGACAACGTTTGGATAATTATTAAATTACTCCAATGTTGTCCTAACTTATTAAATTGTTTCATAAGAGACACTTACCTGTTTGTTTTGACAATCTGGAACTATTCGTGGACATTTTTATACTCTGAATACATTGAGACTAATTCCATTGTTCTAAGATCATTTTGAAGAAGATGTAACCATGGTTCTGTTATTCTGGCTTGCATCTCTTTCTTGTTCACAAATTCGTACTACGGTTGCATGAAGTTCGCCATGCAACTCCAGAAATCTGATTTATGCTAAAGTTGAATAGTTTCCGAATTTGAATTTGTGGGCATTGCTGATGGTAATTGCAAGCAAAAGATCTCTTGGGGTAAGATCAGTGAAGATTGGTTGGATTAAACTTGTGAACTTTCTAATTAGCCCATACCGTATTGCCCATGGTTGAATTTTTCAGCTAACATTTGTTCTGGGCAACAATTGCTCTGATTGGGCATTTTTGACTGCAAGAAATATTATTCCAGCTCTATAGTTTTTTTATTTACCTTTTTCTCTGATATATGATTTCAAACTTGAAAACTTAGAATTGAAATTCAATAACTGTTTTTTACATCATATGAAATGCAGGTTGGTGGAGTGCAAAGTATAGTTTGATTGTCAAAATGGCTTTCTGCAATAGATTTGCAAGTATAATGAGGCAAACCATTTCCCAGAACAGTGCATCAATTGGGCAGGTTCCAACGGCATCTATGCTGAATGCCATTCGTTGTATGTCATCTTCCAAGCTTTTCATTGGAGGTATGTGCTTGAGTTTTGTTTTGTTTGGTGAGCTAAATATAGTGCAAGTTGTTTTGGTTCCATAATTGTTTTTGAAGCACCATCGATTTATCTATTTACAGGTCTTTCGTATGGAACCGATGACCAGTCTCTCAGGGATGCATTTTCTGGCTTTGGTGATGTTGTGGATGGTGAGTTTAAATCTACCATGGATTTATTTACACTATATAATGCATACATGTTATCCTGTCCAAGTTCATAAAAAGCATGTCATGTATGAGAATAAAGCTTATATTTAATAAACTTGTATTGTCTTTGGTTGGCAAAAAATGTATTTGGCCAAGTTCTAAATTCATCTAATACTAAGAGAATATTAAGAAAATATTTTTTCGGGTTTAATGGAGGAGTTTTTCTCATATTTTGTTTTCAAAAGGTGGAATTTATGTAGTATCTTTTATATCTCTATATTTATCCATTCTTCTGTATGATAGATTTTACTTCATTTGCTGAGGCAACGTGTTCTCTAATTACTCACTTAAGCTGTCCGATTTGGTTGATTGGTTTGCATATGCCTGTTGAATATGATTGATCAAATGTTCTGATGATGACCCCCATATACCCACATTCTTGTTAGTTGATGCCAATATAAATGTATCTTAATAGGCGAGAATATTAGGTTGCATTTAGTAGAGTTTCTAAATATGATTTGAGAATAGAGATGTATTTTGAGTTTGTGAGTTTTGAAATTATGATTTGAGTGTAAAAAATTTGTCTGGTGAATGAATTTTGAAAAGAGTTTTAAATTGAGTGAGGAATTTTTAATGTAACATATGATATTTGATACAAAAATTTACAACTCATAAACAAACACACAACTCAAAATTCTATTCAAAATTCATAGAAAATTTTAAAAAATTCCAAATTTTTTTATATTTAAAATATAAAAAATAACAAGTGGCATTTGTGAAAAAAAAAAAAATGCATTGTTTCGGTTAACCGGCCGGACATATGGGAGGACGACTGGTTAATCTAAATTTTTTTGCCTTGGACAGTTTTCAAAAGTAAGTGTGGAATTAATTTTTGAAAATCGTAAACAAACACCACACTCAAATGTAATGGTAGAATTAAGTTTAGAGAGCTCTACCAAACGGAGCCTTACTTTCTTCCAGATTCCAAACTCACCCCTTCCAATTTACAAGTTTTCTATGGTGTGTGGTATTGTGGTAGCTTGTATACTCAACTTTCAGTGGTTCTGGTGCGCAGCAAAGGTCATCACTGATAGAGAAACAGGGAAGTCTAGGGGATTTGGGTTTGTGAACTTCACTAGTGACGAATCTGCCACCTCGGCAATGTCGTCTATGGATGGACAGGTGAGAATTAAATGTGGTAGGAAATGTTTCATACATATATTTCAATGTTATTGTTTTTGGTAACTCTAACTTGCTCTTTGCTTCCAGCCACTGGATGGGCGGACTGTTCGTGTGAGCTATGCCACTGAAAGATCATCATCTGGTCCCAGAGGTAATTTTGGAGGCGGCTACAGTTCTGGAAATTATCGTGGTGGGTATGGTGATGCTAGAGAGAATGATCGTTTCTAAGCCATTGTTGGATAGTTTTGCTGTCTATCGCATCGGCTATGTTAAATTGTTTACCCTTCTAGGATCATGAGGTGCATTGCTGTGATTTTAAATTTATTTTGCAGACCTAATTTTGTTATGGTATGCTTTCAATACAAGTTCGCTTTTTACTGCCTATATCTGTAGTTCATGTCGTACTCGCTCTGTTTGCATTATTTTGCTGGAAGGCTGGAATCATATATCTCAATTACAATGAATTGGAATGAATCATCAGTGACATTGCAAATTACAATTACATATATAAATTTCTACAATGGAAGATAAAGACACTCCAAATAAAAAGGAGTAGATCCTCTTCTTTTCTTTTCCTTTCATTTATTTTATTTTATTTTATTTTATTTTATCTGACTTGCAAAAGGGCTCGGGAATGAATTTTTTGAAAACCCATCAACTAGAACTAGAAATAGAAGTTCTCAAAAAAAACGAGGGGGCACTTACCGATAAGTTTAAGGTCTCATTTAGCAAGTGATTTTTTTAGTTAAAAAATCATTAAAATAATTAAAAAATTAAAAAATTAACAATCTATATTAAAAAGTTAAAAATTTTATTTTCTCTTTATTTTTTACACATCTTTTTATAAAAAGTCAAAAAGTCATTCAAAAAATATTTAATTTTTTTTACATTATATTTTAGTCAAAAAGTTATTAAAAAAGCCTGTTTTTAAACTATACAAAATTCAAAATCTATTTAATTTCAAAATAAAATATTTGCACCAATTACTCTTACATATTTTTAATTGTTATTAAGAACTCTTTTATTTTTTATTTTTATAATTTTAAAAATGTTACTACATCTAACGACTTCTGTCAGACTCACTTAAGATGCGCCGGAATATTCAACATCACCGGGAAGTTGCCGGAGCATCACTGGAAGTTTGCTGGAGTATTCTGAACATTACTGGAAAATGTTAAGAATATTATCAGGAGATTTATCAGAATATTCAGAATATTTTCGGGAAAAAAAAAAGAATAAATGGAGATATTATAGTTAAAAAACATAACAACAACAAACAATAATGGGAAAAAGTATATATTATTTTTCAATTTTTGTAGGGTTTAAGCAAATAATCTGTAATATTGATCAAACTCAAAAGTAAACTTTGAAACTGTAAAATGTTACAGTTTCAAAACATTATTCCAATAAGTTGGAAAACATGTTATGAAACTGCAAATTTTTACAGTTTTAAAGGATGTTATGAAACTGTAAAATTTTGCAGTTTTAAAGCATGATTCATTTAATCACCAAAAAGAGCTGAAACTGTAAAATTTTACAGTTTTCACCACCTGTAACTAAAACTTAAAAACAACTTATTCAGAACTTGAAATTTTTCTCTATTAAAATAGAAAAATAGCCATGTGTACCAGAGAAAAGGTAAAAAAATTGAGAAACCGAATGAAAAAATAGATATAGAAAGAATATTATACTCCGGTAACTATTTTTAGTTTAAATCTAATTGGATCTCATGTAGATCTATTCAGATCTGATGTAGATCTGTCAAATCTAAGAAGATCTACACATCTTCTTCAGCGTCGTTGAGGATGAAGTAATGAGTTGATGTCGGTGGTTGGTGGTTGCCGGTGAACTTCAATCAATGGTGGTCTTCGGTCATCGATAACTATATATTAGAAAGAGAAAGAGAATAAGGAAGGTGTGGTTACCGGTCGTCAAACATAACAAATAGAAGGAGAGGAAAACGTAGAAAAAAAGAGAGAAAAATGTAAAGAATGAGAGAAAACGCAGAGAGAGAAGAAAACGTGTAGGACTTTTGAGTCCTTAAAAAGTTATTGGATTAAATAGTGTACATATATTTCAAACAGGATCTACGGATAATTTTTCCAAAAAAGAACTAGAAATAGAAACCTGCTTTGATGGATTCGATACCCATTTATCATGGCCCAATAACTTATTGGCCCAGCAATTTAAGTGACGTGGATCTATTAATATGATTCAAAAGTTTTAAGTCCAAGTTATTAGTAATAATCTATTTGATTCATTATACACCATGCTAACCTTTCATATCCAATCAATGTGGATTATTACGAGTACAACTCATATTTATCACAATTGTTTTCATAAACTCAGAAAAAATTTAATCCAAATAACTTGGCAAATGCAATAGATAGAGTGGGCCTTCCTATTCACTCGTGTGCATGTTCCTATTGATAATTTAAATGGGTTTTAGTGGATATTCATGTCAACCCATTTAGGTCTAGTTTTAGGTCCCATTTGGGATAAATTCTTTTAGCCTGTTTTTATTTATTTTATTTTTTTTATTACTATTTTAGCCTAACTAAAAAAGTTTTGATTGGGATAAATTTTTGATTTTTTTTTAATTGATTTGATGATTGTGAGAGAAAAAGTGAAATGATTATATTTTGAATATGAGATTTTGTCTTATTAACTAAATTAGTCTATTTTATATTTTTGTTGGCTAATTTAGCCTCAATTCATATGCCAAGCTTGCCTTTATGTGCAAGTTTCTTTTTAAAGTAAGCCTTATTTCTCTACTTTCTGATTCATCACTCTGTAATGTAATTGTTGCATGTGATTTCTCAAATAATTACCTCAGCTTGTTTAGTTTGGACTTCTAGGTAGAAAATTGAAATTTTTTGTTTTCTGTGTTTTTTTTTTACTGATTTTTTTTCAATATTCTAAGCAATTTATTTATTTTTTTAAAATTTTTTTAGACATACTTAACATAAATATATTTAAAAAGTATAATATTTATGAAAAAAATCTTTAGAAAATTCACTAAATACTAAAAATACAAAAAAAAAAAAATTTATTTAGAATTCAATACATTTTTAATATTTTTGTGTATTTATTATTATTTTTATTTATAAATATTTTACTTTTTAGATACAATTAAGGTGTATTTAAAAAAGTTAAAAAAATAATTAAAATTTAAAAAATATTCATTAAAAATATTTAAAAAAACACAAAAAATAAAATATTTAATTTTTAAAAAATTAATTTCAAAAAATTAAAATCAAACACTATTTAGTGGACATGATTTGAGTCCAGTCCACTAAGCTCAAGCTCATATAAATCACTAGTTCTCGTACTGTGAGCCCACTTAGCTTTATGAAAACGGGCCTACTGATTCCATTGCTTTCCTCTTAAGGATGGATTTTGAATTTATAAAATTATTTATAGAAAATAAAAAAATCTTATTTTATTTTATTTTATCTTCGTAAATTTAAGATTTAAATGCTGAGGCCCTTGTGGCCAAGTGATATGTAACCGCGCACCTTAGGGAGCAGTGAGTGGAATCTCTGGGATTCGAATTGATAAATTAGCAGCAACCTCTTTAAATTGTAACATAATTTTACTAATATACAAACATTCTATCTTTGACAAAAAAAAAAAACAGGATTTAAATGCAGTCATAACATGATATAGTGAAAGACAATAACACCTACTGAGACTCCCTTAAATTCATACTCAAGCCACAAAGAAAATACATGGGAATAATTTGTGGAGAAGAGTAGTATGTGGTAGTATGTTGAGAATGTAAATAAATAAAGTTGTCAATTTCTCTATTAGCATATGATTTTAAATGAATTGATGATTAATAATTCATCAGGGTATCAGAGTAAAATCACTCTTTATAACGGAGAGCTTTATGAAAAACATATAATAAAATTATTCTTCTTTCTAATAACTCAAGTTTTAAAAATGAGTTAATGGTTGGCATTTGTGAGTCTCTGACCAAGTAAAGTTTGATTTAATATTAAAAAAAATAACATACATAACATATAGTAGAAAGATATGCATTAGTTCACAAATCACAAAGTAAGGCATTTATATTTCATAAACGTGTTACAGTGTTAAAAAACCAAACTGTCTACTATTCATTGACTTTAATATTAAATGTTTGCAAGATTTCTATAATTAAAATAAAAAATTAAGCCACAGAAAACATTATTATAATTTAAAGTCATATTTTATGCATTTAAAATTACTTTTAAAGTTGAATTGATATCACAAAGTGTGACACAGTTTATATAGCACTAATGTATTGGTACTTCCCCCAAAGCGACAAACCTTTGGATTCCTCCCAAACAAGTGGGCTTGCATTCAGACTTGCTGACTCAATTCCATGAGTATATTATTTTGACTTATTTAAATATAATTTCTTTTTAATTGTAGCTTCTATGAAATTTCTATTACTTGTTATTGTAAATAAAATAATGTAATGCGTTTAATTTTTATTTTTTTTGTTGATATATTATATGAATTTAAAGATGTCATTTGACTTTGGAATGTTCTTAACTTTATTCAAAAAACAGTAGTATTATTATTTTTTTGATAACTCAGGATGTCCGGACTAATTTGCGAGCACCTCGACTAATTTTTGGGAGACCAATCCCACCGTCCACTAGCGGTGGCTCATTTAAAATCAGAGCAAAGCTTCACATGGACTGGCCTAACACAAGGATTAATAGCATCTAAGAGGTTTTGAACCTGAAATTTAGAGAGGAGCAAACTTCTAAGTCCCAAGCCTACACCACTAAGTCAACCCTTGGGGGTTAAAACAGTAGTATTATAGGGCTCTTTAACAAGTTAATAGAATTGGGTTGTTCAGTGTAGATATATAAATCATGTTAATGTAATTTTTGTAATAATTGAATTTTTAGCTGAAAGCAGTTATTCTCTGAAAATGTTTTCTTGTTGCATTCAATTTCATTGTGACTCTGATAAACCATCCATTAATTTATTAAAAAAATCTTAATCTCAACATTAATTTATTAAAAAAAAAATTCAATTCATTGTTGACATATATATGTATTGATGGACACCATTTGATTTTGAATTTTTTCCCCCAAATATATTACTTGTGAACTTTGACCTTCTAATAAGGTGCTGAGATTCTAGCCAAATGAGCAATCCCCCAATTGGTTGAGATGTTCTCAATTTTTATTCCAAATTATCCAGTAGAAAATCAGGAAACACTGCAATTTTTAATAGTAAAATTAGTAGCATATATACACATAGCCTAGGAATCTTACTGAAATTCTATATTGATAAAAATGAGATTAAGAATCCCAACATCTTCCCCATATGACCCCAAATTATCACTAAACCTAAGGCATTAGCTTAGGATATATTAAGCTGTTAATTCAGTATTGTCCACTTATAATGTTTTCTTTCTTGCATTCAATTTCACTGAGGCTCTTATAGGGCCATCCATATTTAGAAAAAAAAAAAAAAAAAATTTAAAAAAATTTAGATAATAATAATGATAATAATAATAAGAGACATTTACATACAAGTCTTAATTTATGAACTTATACTCTATTAAGTCCTAACTAAAATTTTTTAGACTTTCAAGTCCCATTAAATTTTTAATAGTCAGGATTGCCTTTCAAAGAATGATTATTCATCATTTATGATTATCTATAAAGGAATATGATGATTTCACATTTATTTTGCTTTTCAAAACTTTAAAATATCAACTTTCAAATTGAAAAAACTAAAAAAAATTGTGTGCCAAAAAAATAAAAACTAATCACTATGTTTGTTTTCAGTTTTTTGAAAACACTTTTCAGAAAATTCTAATTTCTTGTTTTCCGTATTTTTTGTTTTTATCGATTTTTTTATAAATATTTTAAGCAATTTTTAAAATTTTTAGACACACCTAACATAAATACACTTAAAAAGTATAATTTTCGGAAAAAAATCTTTAAAAAATTCACTGCATACCAAAAATATAAAAAAAAATATGAAAATTCAGTATATTTTTCGTATTTTTGTGTATTTATTAATTTTTTAAAATATTTTTTCACAAATATTTTACTTTTTAGATACATCTAAGTAAGATGCATCTAAAAAAGAAAAAAAAAATGCTTAAAATTTTAAAAATATTCACTAAAACAAAAAAAAAAAACACAAAAAAAAAAAAACTCAGTTTTCAAAAAACTGAATTTAGAAAACTAAAACCAAACACACTGATTTTTTTTTTTGAAAAAATTGAATTATTATTTTTGTACAAAACTAAAAATTGTGTCTATAAATGAGTATGATGATGAAATATTGATATACAAAACTGAAAAAAAAACTTTAATAATGAAAAAACTTATAATGTTCTCACTTTTAAAACTGGAAAAAAACTGTTAATGTTCTCGGTTTTATTAGATAGTTGAATCAAGCTAATAAGTAAAAGGACAAAAACGTTTAATCTCATGTTATTTTATTTTATTTTTTCATTAGTTAGTGAAATAATTATCTGAAACATTGCTATGCCAAATTGATAATGTTCTTAGTTTTAAAATTTAAAAAAATTTGATAATATTCTCAATTTTATAAATAGGACTTATTGATTCAAAAAAAATCTTAAATGGAATCTGAATTATCATAATATTTGTAAATAAGATTTTTAAGTAATTAACGCTAATAATAATAATAATAATAATAATAATAATAAGGATGTCAACATTGAGGCTTATTTTTTATTTATTTTAATTTAGTCATGCTGCGAACATACAAATTTATACCGTAACTTCGTACTCACAATGGGAGTGAGACTATCTTCTAACATAAGGAGGAAAAAAAAGAAGTAAAAAAAAAAGAAAAAAGGAAAGGAAGAGAATTCTAGGAAGGTAGAAGATAAGATGAGATAATCCTTGTTAGTGAGTTACCATTGTTTTCCCCCCAGTCTACAACAACCACTCTGATAGATAATAGCAAGGCTACAAATTTAGAATAATTTACTTTAGAATTCATTCAGAAATAAGAATTAATGGTTTAAATTCAGACTCCTCACTTTATTAATTTAATCTCCACCACATATATCCATTCTGGGTAAATTCCCATACTCTAATTCTGAGATCATAGTTTTTTTGATAATTAAAGCTTCTTATCAGTGTATGTAGCAGGATTGCATACATATACCAACTCTGATAACACCTTTTGTTTTCACTATCCAGAAACTGATGAACCCTTTCTACATCACTATCTCAACTTTTCTTTTTTCTTTTTTTTCTTTTTTTTTATTTTTGTGAAAAAAAAATGTTTAATTCTAATTTCATTTAATTTTTTTTAAAGTAATTATTTCTAACTATTTAATTCTAATTATTTCTAACCAGGAAAAAAGATACATAGGACACTAGAATGGCCAAAAAGCTCGCTACCTCACAAACGAGACAGCTCAAAATTGACCTAGCCTAGGAACAGTACCCGCTCACAAGCCTACGAGATTAGACTCCACTTGAAAATTTTCTATTTATGTCTCTCGTGTTATTAGACCTATTTATTTGTGTCTAAAAAAAAAAAAAAATGCAGCACATTCCAATTTCAAAACCAATTTTCTAGATAGATAATAATTTTATTCTACTACTTGGATTGTTAGGTATTATCTAGATCCGGGCTCTATTAGGGATCCAATTTTGGTGATTCAAGTCAGATTGATTCGATAACTATAACTATGTAATTTAATCATATTTGTTTTAGAAAACGATATCCAGTAAATTAATTTTTTTTTATATAAATGATCTAAACTCAAGATTTATCAGAATAAATAGTTCCGATCATCAAGTGGGACCTATAGTAAATCCTACATGCAAACAGCCTGGAGTGGAGGAGAATTCAAAAGAGTGGGCTGTGATTGAGCTATCCTTGCTGTTTTTATTGTTCCCTCCTTTTTCACCAATTAAATTCACTCAATTCCATAAATATAAATAAAAGACAAAAATAGACGAATAAATGGACTCATAATTGTTAGGACAAATCAAGTAGGCAATGGTGCCACTGCAAGTTGTGTACCTAATAATAATAATAATAATAATAATAATAATGTCGACTTTTAGACATATGGAGGAATTGAGAGGTTTACACCGACTTCCCCAAGCAATTTTAGTGTCGGTGACCAACGGCCTGGCCTGCCCACATGTTAAGATTCTTGCAATCAATAGTACCACTTTGGTTTTTATTTTTTATATAATTGGTGATATGCTCAAATATATTTCACACACATATATTATATATGTAATTTATGAGTTGTTGAATGTATTTTAAATTTACTTTATAAGAAAGTTCAATGTAACTCTATTCCTACGGGTTGTGTAGGGCCTTTTTTATTTTTGTTTTGTTTCAGATCTTGGAGCATATGAAATGTGTTCATGGTTCTCATATTGTCGGTATGGGGCTCATGAACATATTCACATATTCAAAATCTGTTTTTGATTGTTATTGTGATTTACATATATTTGTAAGAAGTTTAGGTTGCTTAATTGAGTGGTTTCTAATTCCATCCAATTATCAGTTCTGACTAGTCCAAATCTGGTTGGTTTGCTCTTGTTAGGTTTGGTTGATTTTTAGTTTGTTTGTTTGGTTTGGCCAGCCGCTCTTCTTGGGTTGGTTTTGTTTGTATAGTTTTGTTTAGGTCCTCGGCATGCCCCTTGTAACTGTGTATATTTTTGATTTTTTAATTTATGACTTACCCCAAAAAAAAAAAAAAAACTCTATTTTCGTTAGTCATAGTAAAAAAGAATCATGTTATTGGATTTCTTGTTGGTTTATTAGGAAAGTAATTTGCTAATCTAAATTTGTCATCTTATAGAGTTTTTAAAGTAAATTATTTATGTAAAAAATTAAATTAATCAAATAATTGTAAACACTTGATTAGACCACTTCTGTCTTCAAATAATAGATCATCTAATATTAAAATCATATTTATTATCCATTTTTTAATAATAAATTGATCATGTGATTATGCTTATTTAATAAATTTAATTTTTTTTTATGAATAATTTACTTGTAGTAGCTTACAAAATAAATAATTTAATTTTTCGAAACAAATCTCGTGATAAGTTTATTGAGGTCTAACAACATGATTCAATTGACAAAGTCAATTCGGGAGAACATGTAAAAAAACACAATAAAAATTATATTTCAAGAAAATTTTCATTCTGTAGTAAATATTTATTTGACTTCTCACTCAATGGTAATTTTTTTTTTTTTAAAAGAAGAAAAGAAAGAAAGAAAGAAAGTGAAAAAAAGAGTGTCGGTGAGGCATGAAATTGGTGAGATATGATAACTCACAGGTTTTGACTAATGTATTTTGATTGATAATGTATGTGAGGAGTGGACCCACTCACTGATTATAGAGTTAAAGAAAAATAATATTATAATTTATATGAATGGTAAATGCGAGAACATGATTGTTGGGATGTCCCTGTCCCAAAACAAAGTTATCCAAATTAAAACATACAGTTGTATAAACAAACAAAGCCACTTTCTGCACTAAAACTCATTTAATTGAAACACCATATTGCCAATGCTATGGTGAAAGATAATGACCCCTCTTTCTCTCCTAGCTAAACCTTTTTATATGGTGAAAGATAATGACCCCTCTTTCTCTCCTAGCTAAACCTTTTTACATTTCTTTCATCATCCCATCCCATCCCATCCCATCCCATCATTTCCTTAGAAATTCTCATCATTTTCTTTTTATGGGTCTAGGGGGTAAAATTGAAACTACAAGGGGGTTAGCATTTATAGATCATTTTTTCTATCAACCAGAAAAAATTAAAAAAAAATTATTTTATTAAAAAGACATTTCACTAGTGTGTCATTGTTTACACCTATTTTCGTAAAATTTCTATCGATAGATGGATTAATCGGATGATGACATGTGACAGTGAAGTCAAAATGAAGTCTTTTAGCAGTCAAGGGGTAGGTGGCATCAGAGAGGTTGATCACATGCATTGGATGGTTCAGATGATGGGGCAGTTATCAGACTAGGTCCAGATGATTGAGTATTTATCAGGCTAGGTCATGGGCTTAGTGGGCAACTTGCAAGAAAAGTCATGTGCAGAATATAAGTTTCTTTCTGTCGATGGAAGGTCCAAAGGACTGAAGGACATGTGGCAACATGAAGAAGAGATGGTTCGACAGATAGAAAGGAAGAATTGGCAAAGTTTAAGGGTTGCGAAGTAAGAGAGTAATTGCAGCAATTGTGCAGTAGCAGTTGCAGGATTTAGGGGAATCATGCAGTCATAGGCCAGAGAAAAATTAGGAGGTATAAAAGCAGAAGGTGCCAAACAGGAAAGGACATCAACAAAAACATCAAACTCATCAGAGTCTTTTATTTAGGAGTAGTCTACCTTAATTTAGGAGTAGATTATCTTAATTTAGGAGTAGATCAACAGTTAGTTCTTGTAACCCTTTTAATACCTGTCGATTGTGTAACAAAGATTGTGCTTGTTGTTTGATTAATACAATTGAGTGACAAGTTTCAATTTTATTACCAATTTCAGTGTGTCTATACTTTGTTTCTTCACATTATAACCTCCAAAGAAGTCCTTGAATCTGTCAAAGCATAGGACACTTACCTGTTGTTTGTGAAAATTGGTTTGTTTGTTGTTTGTCGATATTACACCTAAACCAGATTTTTGTTAACATATTTTGGCACGCCTAGTGGGACCTGTCTAATTTGGAGTTATGACGATGAAGAAGCAAACTAATGCTTATGGAATCATGCCTTCAAGTGACATGTCCATGTCTTATGCACCCATGGATGCAAACCGTCAATGGAATGGTAGTATTCCCATTGATATAAATTATCAGTGGAATGTCTCATCTTCCATGTCTAAAGATTGCTAATATTATGGCAATGATTCTATCATTCGGTATTGTAAAGATGAAATTTATTGGCACGAGAGTGAAAGCTTGGTCATAAGAAGAGAAATTAATTATTTTTATCAGCAAAGATTTCAGATAATTTCATCATCTCCATATTATTTGATGCAGAGAGATTTAAATTATTTTAGTGAAAAAAATTATCAACTTGAAGGCCAAATTTACTTAATTGATGAAGAAATTCGATATTGGAAGCATAGTTTAAAAGGCTTAGTGGCCAAGAAATAATTAAGGCATGAAAATAATATGGCTTGGGAGGCTAAAACCCGTATTCTTAAGGAGCCAATTATTTATGAAAAATCAAGGTGTGTGGCTCGAAGGGTTAGTACACCAAGTCATGAAGATAACATGATTTTAGAGAATTCTTATAGGCCAATAGTGGCTAAAATAGAAAAATATCAAAAGATGTTAAAAATTCATCACAAAATGGTGGTGAAAATATGCTTGGGGGGCATGGTTTTTTGCCAAACATGGCAAAGAGTGACAAGCCATTAACGGCTAAAAAAGAAAAACAACCCTTTTGACAAAAAATGATGAAAATCTATCACAAAATGATAGTGAAGATTTACTTGAGGAGCATGATTTTAAGCCAAACATGGCTGAAAATCATGAACAACCCACATTTGCTAAATTTGAAATTTTTGACATTATTAATTTTGTTAAAAGTTTTGATTTTCTAAAACTATTTGATATTATGGTTTTTGTTACCAAACGACCACCATGGGTTTGTGGTTCACATCGAAAATTGATTTTGATAAATTGGTTAACAAAAATAATATCTTATTCTTGTAAGTTTGATGGAATAAAAAATGATCATATAAAACAACCCAGGCCAACCAATAATGGCCAATGACCAATTATTTATACTTTGCATGAATGCCAATTTAATGGCCTGTTGTTTAACGTTGACACATCGACAAAAGGCTAATTTAAGGGCTAATGGCGAATTGATTATACTTTGCATGAATCGACAAAAGAAAGAAAAAAGTACATTTTTTTTTTTTTTTTCTGTTGATTATGGCCAAAACTAGTCTATGAATTTTAGTAAATATGGATTGGTCCAGATTTTGTCCTTTATATCATTTAAGGCAAGATTTACTTTTACCTTAAATGTTTCTAATATGCTTTGTCGAATGTAGCTCACTTGGATTGAGTTGTGATTTTGCCAATTATGTGGTATATGATTATTAATAATGTGATGTTTGATCACTAGATTTCTTGGCCCTAAGCATATATTTTTTAGATGTTTGTTTGTTGAAAGGATTGCTACCAATTTAATTTTTTGTACAACTCTTCAAGAATTCAATACTTCTCAACTGTTCAAGAATTCAATACTTCTCATTCTTAAAGAGTTGTGGGGTATTGTTTACACCCATTTTCATAAAATTCCTATTAATAGGTGGATTAATCGGATGATGACATGTAGCAGTGAAGTCAAAATGAAGTTTTTTAGCAGTCAAGGGACATGTGGCATTAGAGAGGTTGATCACATGCATTGGATGGTTCAGATGATGGATCAGTTATCAGACTGGGTCCATATGATGGAGCAGTTATCAGGCTAGGTCATGGGTTTAGTTGGCAACTTGCAAGAAGAGTCATGTGCATAATAAAAGTTTTTATCTGTCGATGGAAGATCCAAAGGACTGAAGGACACGTGGCAACATGAAGAAAAGGTGGTTCGACAGATAGAAAGGAAGAATTGGCGAAGCTTAAGGGTTGCGAAGTGAGAGAGTAATTACAGTAGTTGTGCAGTAGTAGTTGTAGGATTTAGGAGAATCATGCAGTCATGTGCTAGAGAAAAATTGGGAGGTATAAAAGCAGAAGGTGTCAAAGGGAAAAAGACATCAACAAAAACATCAAACTCATCAGAGTCCTTTATTTAGGAGTGGTCTACCTTAATTTAGGAGTAGATTAACAGTTAGTTCTTGTAACCCTTTTACTACATGTCGATTGTGTAACAAAGATTGTGTTTGTTGTTTGATTAATGCAATTGAGTGACAAGTTTCAATTTTATTACCAATTTCAGTGTGTCTATGCTTTGTTTTTTAACATTAGAACTTCCAAAGAAGTCCTTGAATCTGTCAAAGTATAGGACACTCAATTACATTGCTTGATCATGTTGTTTGTAAAAATTGATTTGTTTGTTGTTTGTCGATATTACACCCAACCCAAATTTTTGCTAACATTCATACACTAATTGGGTAGTCTTTGTCCATTCCATCACTTACATGACTTTAAAATTTTAAAGTTGCTTTTAAATTTTAAATTTATAAAGACAAATAAAAAAATGAAGGTAAAAGTGAATGAACATTAAAACCCAGAAGTTTAGTAGGCCGAATTTATATGAAAGAGTTGTGCTTAATTTTATAATTGAATTATTAGAAGGACAAATTAAATATTTTTTACTTTGTATTTCCTTTGTTTTTTACTTTTATAAGTTCAAAATCCAATTGTAATATCATTTCACTAATTAATTTGTGTTCATCGGAGCATGCAAATTGGTTTTAATGTTATAAGATCTAATTTTTAACATAGGGGGCCACAAGCCAATGTCAAACAATGCAATTTTTTTAATTTTTTGTTTTTTGGTAAATACTTGAATAAGAGATTTTGAGAATGATGGGTGAAGAAAATCAACTTGAATCCGTACGCTTATGGACAAGGCAATATCATTTAATACAACAAAATTTCAAAAATTTTGACAACTTAAAGTAAAGAGTTCATCTAATATATATTAAAACCCATCTCTTTTACTCTTTATTTAATGTGCGACTCTACCTTCACACATGCTCTAACAATCTCTCCCTCATGTGTGAACCAAATATTGGGCCTCTCCGTACTTGATCTATCATTAGCAAGTGTCACGACCTGAATTTGCTCCTATAGGTTTAGCGTCGTAACTGACCAGTAACCTTTGTATTACCGAAAGCCTCTTAACAAAATAACATGAAATTAAGGGATGCAGAAGCAATAAACGGAAATATACATAGTCCATTGAGCTGTGAAGATATACATGAGACAGATATTCTTAAACTTTAATAAAGATACGTGTGATGTCAAAAGATACGGTTGACACACGTCACTCCATGTACTATACATATAAAAAAAAATTTGTTCGTAATCAAAACAAAAGAACCAAAGTCTTAAATATTCACAAAAACATGGCCACAGGACTTGACATGTGTAGACACCCCATTTTTGACCGTCCTCAAGACCTAGATGTCACCGCTTGAACACTCGGTGATTATCCATGTTCGTGTTCGTTTGGAGTTCCCGGAGTTCTCGGCTACGCGCCTTGCCTCAGGACCTCCGAACTTGACCGTTTTGTGTCTGGTTTTGCACCAAACACTTGTGCTTTGCCTTGGAGGGGCAGGGAATGCCTTGCGAGGCATCCCCATACACCACCAGCAGTGGCTAGAGGCCACCGGCTGGTTGGTGTTGCCATCGGCACTATATTGTGCCGGTCGGCACTCTTTTGT
This sequence comes from Camellia granthamiana, assembly GCA_036172215.1. Lineage (NCBI taxonomy): Eukaryota > Viridiplantae > Streptophyta > Magnoliopsida > Ericales > Theaceae > Camellia > Camellia granthamiana. The sequence continues at coordinate 29,862,042 of CM069910.1, read as the reverse complement.
GCCGGTCGGCAGTCAATTTTGTCAAAATAACAATTTTGCCCTGCCGACTACTGTTCAGTTGCTTTTTGAGATATTTTGAAGTAGCTGTATAGCATTTGTTTCCCCTCCATACACGTGTATGGAGGGATGAGCCTTTGGTTTGCTTAGCTTGTAAGCTTTGTTGCCTATAAGAGAGGGCTCTCTTCTCTTGGCTCAAGGGTTAGAAGAATTAGACATTTTTAGAGAGAAAAGACAGAGAAGAAGCTCTGGTTTTAGGTTAGAACTTGTGTATCTATCCTATCTCTCTTTTCCTCTCTTGTTTCTACACTAGGTGCTTTAATCCATATTATTGCACACAAGCACCTAGTGTTTCACCTTCCTTCGGTTACTGAGGTTCTAAGGGCTGGTTCTTGAAGTTTTTGGTTGGATTTGAGCTTAAGGAAGCAACAACATCAACCTTTGTGAAGGTGGTCTTCAAGGGTAAAAAACTACCCCTTTTTACCCCATTTTTGCACTCCATTTTTGCATAGTTTAGAACTGTTTTTGTGCTTAGCATTTAATACAAAAAAGTTCTGTTTTTTAGTCCTCTTTATTGTTGGTTAAGAGTGTTTTGTGCTTTGGGGAGGTTTGACCACCCTTAGGCCTTGAAAAGGGCTCATTTTGTGCTATTTTGTGAGAGCTCCGGGATTTTGGTGTTGGGGTCTCTTCACCACTGAAATCTTGAGGGATTTCAGTGGTGAAGATGATGCCTTGAAGTCCCAAGAAAGAGAGGGTCACCCCCTCTCCTTGTCGTCCTTGAAAAGGACCTATTTTGCCTCTTGAGGGAGCCCCATGTTTGGTTGTTTGTTGGTTATGCCATGGCTGTATTTTGTGCTCATATTGCCATATTACAACTTTGTATCATGTTGGTTTTAGTACTCCTTGCATGTTTTGCATAGATGCTTTGTAATGCCTCTTTAGTCCTTTAACATGCATTAGGTTGTGTGCCTCTATTCTAACATGTTTTAGGCTTAGATTCATGAAGCTTGTATGCTTATTTTTCCATGAATAAGGTCTGTCCATGGTTACTTTGGTCGATCTTAACTTGCATCACATAGCCTCTTTGCATTTGGCTTGTTGGCCTTAAGAGCATGAAAGTATAGCATGCCTTGCTTGTATTATTTTCAATGGTTTGGAACCATTTAGCATGCTATTTCAATCCCTTAGACATGCTTGAATGATTGCCTTGCATGCCTCTTTGGAGTTTTGAAAGCATATGTTGTATGCCTAATGATTTGGTCATTGTGTGTGCCTTGCTCTAGAGCCACTTAGATGCCATCTAGGAGGTCCCTCTTGTATGGTCTAGGGCTGCCTTAGACCTGTTTTAAGCCTTCTTGGCCTTGTGAGACTTGGTTAGCTTAGCCATGGTTTAGGTCTCCTTTGGCTTGCCTTGGATGCTTGGACCATTTGTTGCATGCTTAGTCTATTTTGTTGCTTGGTTTGGCACCATGTCCAACATGATTTTAAAGCTTATATATGCATGTTAATATGTCCATGTTAGCCTCTTTTAAGTGTTCTTAAGAGTTGCTTGTTTATGCCTAAGTGTTGGATTATGTATGCTTGCATGTGTGCATGTATTGCATATATCTTAGCCTTCACTTCTATGGCATTTGGCCACTGATTTTAGGTCTATTTAGAGTTGCCTAAGTCATGTTTAAGACCATCATTTGCTTGCTTGCATGCTTACCTCATGTTTGTTTGTATGCTTCGCATAAGTACATGGCATTGTTCATATTGCATGATAGCTAACATGACTAGGTTGCATTGCATCAACATGCATTCCTTGTCCCTTGATTTGGTGATAGGGATTGGGATTTTGGTTTGTTTGGTTTGCATGCATTTGAGATTGAAAGTGCACATTTGATCCTTTGGGCCATCATGCATGGGAATGCGTGATTAGTGGCCCGAGAATCGAGGCACATGCCCCTTTGAGTCACAAACATGATAAGGAGTGTGTTTGGTGCATACATTGCTTGAATAACATTGCCATGCAAGATTTTGCCCTTTGCTGCTGTGAGTTGCAGGTTCTGCAGACATTCAGTGCCGGCCGACAGTATTTAGTGCCGACCGGCAGTTTATTGATGGCCGATGAGTTCATTTTGTGCCGGTGGCCATATACTTCAGCCGGTGGTGTTTCCCCTCAGCCGGTGGTATCCCCCAGTGCCTTGAGAAGTAGTTCTGAGACTTTGGCAGTTTTCAGAAAGGCAGAGCAGGGAAAACAGAGGCAGTCTAGGCATGGCAGTGCAATTCCGGGCAAGTTCCGAGCATGCGTTGCATCCGGCCCTCATCTCGAGGCAGTCTACTGCTTTAATTAGATTAATTAATTTATTTGGTTAATTTAGTTAATTTGTAATATTTAATTAGCTTGTGTAGTTAATTAATTTGTATTATTTATTCGGTCCCTCCGAGTGAGGGCAAATATGTAATAAGTGTGGGTGAGTGGTTTGTATGTCTTCCAACCCCCACTTCTTTCTTTCCTTTTATTTACCTGCTTATGATGGTATATTAGGGCACGTCTATTTTTGCATACCTTATGCAATGCATGCGTGCATCCATGCATTTGTCTAAACATGCACCGGGCTCGGTACATCATACAAACTGCATTGTATTCTAAATTCCAACTTGAATACGTGCATTAAATGATTGCATTTCACGTACCATTTTAGGGTTAGCCAAGCCTATCCTAAACTGCATCTCTGTATGTGTTGCATTAGCCACTTGCCATGAACTAGGACATGCATGTTTGCTAACTAGTTTCTTGTTTTGGCACGGAGTACGATGTAAGTGTTTATGCTTTAGCATATCGCATGCGTGTGAATGTTGCCATGACAGTATGCTTACCATGCGGCTAAGTGCTTATGTGAGATAAACTGTTTGAATGCCTGTGGGTGGAGGTTGGGTTGCTTGAGTTGGAAAACTCATTGAAATCCGTGTTTTAGCCTACTTACGAGTAGCAAATTCCGAAGCATTTTCCAAACAAACGGATATGCAATGTTTTGTTCCAAATTAGGCGATCTAGGCTATACTTGTTTGCTGTGCGCATAACATAGTAATTCTAGGCTAATAATTGGAATAAGAGCATGTAATGTTTTCAAAATCGGATATCACGGTTAGTAGAGGCCGGTCTTCGGACAGGGCGAAAGGGGGTGCTCATAGCTGACCTTCCCCGATCGTACCCAAGCTCCCGAGCCAAGACTACTTTGGTGATGACGGACACGTGGCCTTCGGCACCGAGTCAGGGTTTCCTAAATTTCCCATTTTAAAATATTTAGGTGGCGACTCTGTATCTAGCAAAGCAGTCCATGTTTGGCACTTCTTTTCAAAATCTGTTTTTCTCAAAACGATTTGCCGGATTTGGACTCTTTGGTTCAGATTAAGAACCGTGACACAAATCGAGTCCGAACTGTAGAGAGAGGCCCAAGGGCGCGTCTACAACATGATCCTGAACTTCTTCGGGAGGCACAAAGGGTGGTTGACAAACACAAAACCCTTCAGGCATCATCTTAAGCCTGGTCGCACGCCCGGTCACCTACACATATAATATAAATAGTGAGTGGAAGCCTAGTGAATAATAACAAGGTAAAGGGGTTTTAATGAATGATGTCTATCATAGAGTTAGAAATCAGAGTCTTATATATATTCATATTTCAAATCAGAAACAGATTCATATACATGTTCATTTTCATTTTCATTTTCAAAGTTCATATATTTCATATCATAGTACGTGGCACATCCATTAGCGTTAGTAAATCCGATGACCCATAAAGGGACAGCTGTGAAGGCATTCTGATGACCCATAAAGGGACAACCATAAGGCATTCTAATGACTTGTGTGCACAGAGACGTTTCCGATAATCCATAAAGGGACGGCCGTAAAGGCATATCGATGACCCATAAAGGGGCGGCCGTAAAGGCATTCCGATGACCCATAAAGAGACGCAAAATATCACATGATACTATGGATGCCACGAGTATATTTCAAAAACTTGGACGATCATTCATTCACATAAAACATAGCATTTCAGAAAACTAATCATATCATATCACTAGAAAATAATCAAAGTCTAACATAACTTTACAGTTTATTACTCACAAATAAAAAATGGCTCCAAATAGATGAATAGAGTAGGTAATTCAGATATCTTATGGCGCGTGACCTACACAGGTACAAAATGAATACATATTGAATTACACACCTAAAAACGTTTACTTTATTCTTTCTTATCTTGGTGTGTCTCTACTTTAATCCTCATTATTGTGCCTTAATCTTGGCCTAGGAATGCCTAGGATGAAATGAGGATGCAAAAATGTACTTGAAAACACTTAACAAAACTTGTTGAAAACAGGGTCCTCAGTCGAGCGCAACTTCCTTCGCTCGAGCGGACATGCAAGATGTGAGTGGTCGCTCGAGCGCAAGATCTGTCGCTCGAGTGGTCTATAAACTTTTGCAAATTGCTGGTTGCTTGATTTTTCCGCTTGATGCTCGCTCGATGCTCCCTCAAGCATGAGAGACATACCCTCGCTCGAGCGCAACTTTTGTCGCTCGAGCGGCCCGCAAAACAAAAGAACTTCTGAGAGCATGCATTTCATGCTCGAGCGGACTTTTTTTCGCTCGAGCGGAAGTGCACGCACTCAGAGTGGTCGTTCGAGAGTGGATTCCTTCATTCGAGCGTATAAGCAGAATTCTGGGATTTTCAGATTTGCTCCCAAGTTCAAAACTCAATTTCAAAACCTTCAAAACAGATCCTTTTGGACCAAAACTTAGTAAAACATTGAGAAATTCATAGTACATGATGAATTACAAACTATTTTGCAAAATCGAACCCAAAGCTATGCTAATTGTAGTAAACAAAACTTGAAACTTAGATAACATAACTTGCATGTAATGTCATGAATTCCAATCTTCCAAAACATGATCAAATGAGTCATTAAGCTCAAAAACAAGTTGAATTCTTTGAACAAAACTAAGATATGAAAATGCATGTGAGAATTCTTGTAAAAACAACTTCAAAACTTCATGACATGCACATGCATGCATGATTTGAGCTACAATTCTTTAATCCTAGCTCATTCTCATGTTAGTCCACCTCCTTTACTTGAATTCTTACAAAAACTAATTCCATTACACAACTAAGAGTTGGACTTCTTACCTTAGATGCTCAACTATGATCTCTCTAGAATTATTTGGTTGAAATTCCTAGCCAAATCTCCAAATTCTCAATCAACTTCTATGTTGAAGCCACTCTCCTCTTAGTCTCCCTCTCTCTACATGTTTGAACTCAATCAAGAGGAAATGAGAGTACAAAAAGTGTATATGAGGTGTTGAGGTGACCTTATGTAGGCTTGGCTAATGGCCTAGTTACTTTGTTGATTAACTAATCAATTGGGCATTAATTTATTCTAATTTAGTCATTCCGAATCGAATTTTAATTAAACCTACCATAAAATTCTATAAATTCCAAATAACACATAAATCAAGTCAATTTCTAAATCAGATGCTGATAAAGCTTTCAATTCGCAAACCGAAACGGAAACATGAACAGATCTTCCTACGAGAGACAGATAAAAACACAAATAATGCAACACACATGCAATTAATTCAAAATTTGATCTTAATAACTTATGAGGCATAGTAAATCATGGATTAACGTTAATCATGGGTCGTGGTTGTTACAACAAGTTCATCATAGATCATTTACATACTCCTCCTTAATCTTGATCTATATAACTCTCCAACATCAAGTTCGGCGTGGGCCACCCGCACACACTCCATCATGAGCCACCATACTCCATTAAAACCTATTTTGTTGCGGTCCAACCTTGCCACGTGCACTAGGAATTTTTTTTACTCCATCAAGAGTTATCATAAATTTTTCGCTTCAGGAGAGCTCGTTCATAAATCATTTGTCATCGGCTCTGATACCAGTTATTAGGGAATTAGCGAGCCCACAAGCGCACAACAATACCGGCCTAGAAACCAGTTATTAGAGAGCCCATAAGCGCACAGCAATACCGACCCAATCCATTAGGGAGAAACTTTAGAGTCCACAAATGTCATATCATGGCCCAATATACATTATTTAGAACGCATACTCACTTATAAGCTTATAAGTGAAGAGTTCATCTGGTGTTACATGTACCAATTAATGTACACACTAGTTTTATGTCATTATTACTAACCTCACCTATTATACAAATTACAAATACCCAAAACCTCTAAAATTCTACCACATCATCTATTAATATATTAGTTAGTATATTAATTGGTACGTATAATATTATTCTATATATTATTAGACTCATCTCTTTTACTCTTTATTCAATGTGAGACTCTATCTTCAGACATACTCTAACACTATACACTTTTATTTAAAATAAATAAATAAATAAATTGAAGAAATTCGCTCATTTTCTCATAGGCTTGGTGAGTAGAAAGAAGATCGAAGTCATAAAAATAAGTTATTATGGGTGTGTTTGGTTTGTGTTTTGAAATAAATTTTTAAAAATTTTTTTGGAAAGAGAGTTTAGAAATTTTTTTAGTTTATTTAGTTGTATATTTTAGAAAATAATTTTGGAGTTTGAGAGTTTGAGATGATTTGATCTTTTGTTGTAGTTGAATAGATATATGTAAAAGAAAAATTGATTGAAAGAGGAGAGAGGAGAGAGGAGAGATGAGAGATGATTGATTGATTTGTAGAAGAGAAGAAGTCATTTCGAAAAAAGATTTCAAAAAATTTGAACTAAGCAAAATTTTAAAAAATATTTCTGAAAAATTGTATCTTGAGATACAAATCAAACAAGTCCTATGTACTTGTTAAAAATAGTTAAAATAAAGAAATTCTTAATTTATGTTATTTGATTCACAAGTTTTTCTATTAGCACAACATTGGATTTAATACGTGAAAGATGTCAATTTGTTTCTACTAGCCCTTGACAGTTGGCTCGTGTGTTCAAACACGAGTTTTATAGATCCATTTTTTTTATAAAAAAGAAAAAGAAAAAAGAAATCTATATTGATTTGGTAACACCCTCTGCAGTTTCGAAAGGAGCACTTAGGTGCTAGTAATATAAAGTTTCAAGTTTGAGTCAATTAAGTAACATGAATTTGTTGCGGTAATGAAACTCAAAATTACTGGACCAAAAAAGAAGATTTATTTTTATTTTTTTTTTAGACTAGTTTTTGGAAATTATACGATAGACACCATAGACCAAATTAGACAAGTCCAATTGCTTTGTGATAGGAGACAATCCGTCTTATATTAACAACCTTTCAAACTAATATGACCATAAGATATTGGCCCCGTTTGGTAGAGCTGTAAGAAAGTGATTATAACTTATAATTTATAACTGTAAACATAAGCTGATTTTTAACTTATAAATTAAGTTTCTCCTCTCACATTCAAAGAATAAGTTAATTTTTGACTTACAAAAAGTTATAAGCTGTATTATTAAGCTAAACCAAACACATCAAAATAGCTTGAATTAAGCTAAAAACTGAAATAAGCTGAAAATAAACCCTACCAAACAGGGCCATTGCATATGATTCATCCAAATTCTATATTAAACCAACAAAGTTTTTTTTATTTGCCATCTTTTGTTAATATAATTTTAGTTCTCGGAAGGGAGGTCGGTGGGCGGCGAGGGGGGTCACAATAATATCTGCCATGCGCTTGGAGTCAAATTTTGTGAATGGGAAAATTGAGATATTTGGGGGAGCTTTGATCTAATCTCATCATAAAGTGTTCAAGGATAAGGTGGACCTCAACATACCAAGTATCTTCAAATGAAAATGGGTAACAAAATGTTTGTTCTCATTAAATGATCGACAAGCCAATGAGTATAAAGCTATTATATATTTATATTCAAATAGGATATACAGTTCTATAATAAAAAATGAAATATTTGGTGATTGTTTCATTTGTTTGGATAGAAAATATTTTCAAAAAATATTTTTCTATATTTGGTGGTATAGTAGTGAAATGAAGGTGGAGGTGTGGTGGCATGGTGGTAGGGCGGTGGCGGTGATAGCAATGGTAATGGTGGTGACTGTGGTGATGGTGATGTGGTGGTGGAGGTAAGAATGACGGTCGTAATGTGATGACATTGGTAAGATTTTAATCGATAAAATATTTTTGCCTTTTAAAAGTAAAAAATATCTTCTTCCTATATAGGTTTGTTTTTTTGTTGCATATGAAAAATACTTTCTGTTGACTTTCTTTTTTTATTATACCAAATACTAGAAAATACGGTAAATATTTTTCAGAAAAAAACTTCTATCCGAACAAATGGGCCACTACTAAACCTATTGGGGAAGGGGTGATTGATGGTGGTGAGTTTAAAAAATATAGTAAAAAAAAAAAATGACAAAATGCAGAATAAATAGGAAAAAGAATAAAATTACAAATTTGTCTTAAAAAATGTGTCGCTTGAGGGTAACTTGACAATTTCTGTTAAAAAATTTAATACTAAACTAACAAAAGGGTCATATTGTAATTTGATCAAAATTACAGTGTAATGAAGTAAATGTACCTGTAAATTGAAGAAGCACCCTTGTATTAATTAATTTTATAATTCATCAACCAGTATTTTATAATTCACCAACTATATTCTGTTGGCAGCAATAAAGATTGTCTATTGTGTTTGCATAAGCCCAAAAAACCTTAAAGGCTTATATGATAGATGTAACCAATTCTCTCCTATCTTGGGAAACAGATTGGACCACAATAACAGATTGAAAGCCAGTTCTTTGACTTGAATTATGTTGATCAATTGTACTTCAAAATATTTTAAAATGTACTTACAAAATTGGTTGATCAATTGTATGATATGAATTATCAAATCTCTAAATTGATAGGTAGGTAGGTGTCTAATTACTTATCAACAAAATATCACAAACTTGTGTGAAAAAATAATCAATTAAGATTATCTAAGCAATGGAGAGAACCAAATTTTGATGAGGATGCTACATTTAGGTTTTATGTTCTAATTGCCTAGATTAAAATAAACATGTAGACCTTACACAAATCACTATAGTATTTGATAGTCTAAGAATAAATTTCTGTACCACTTAAATTAGTCATATATATTTGTTTTAGAAAGACTAAGAGATTTTTTAGAATGATTTAAATAAATATATATTTTTTAATTTTTCACGAAAAAATATGACAAAATAAAGAGGTGATGAGGCTTAAAAAATTAAAAAAAAAAGTGTGCTAACAAATTCTAAATAATTTTTCCAGAAACCACATAAAATACACAAACCAATGAATGTGATGTGTACTTTCCTCTATATGCAGCATTAATGTAAAAAAATGCAGTGAATATGATATGCACTTGACAGCAAATATGAGATTTTTATTGTATAGCCCAAAGAAAATCAATCAGCAAATAATGTCACTTCCATGTTATTAAAAGAACAATAATGCTTGGTAGTTTGAATTTTCATGACTTGAATGGCTCAAATGTATCAAAACGACGTCGTTTGAGGTGCAAAACGATGTCGTTTTGATACATTCGAACCATTCGGGCCACACAATTTCAAACTACCAAATATTTTTCTTAAAAGAATATATATGCATTAATGATGATGACGCAGAAGAAGCCACCACCATGAAGAGAGGGAGGCACACCATGTTGTGGAACCATGTACCATGTGATTTTATGTTAAATGGTTTCCTCCATGTGGAATTGTGGTTGTTTCGTTATTAAGCATTATAATAACAGCAATACTAGGTATCATGAAAAACTTTTCATGAAAATAATCATGAAAGTTTTGTGATCCTTGGATTACACTTAGAATAAAGCATCACACACTAATCAAGATAATCCAAGAATCATAAATTTTTCATGATTATTTTCATGACAAAATTTTCATGATCCCTAACTTTTCTCTTATAATAATGTCCCCTGTAATATCACTAGTGCTTTACAAAGCATTTCCAATGACTTTGTTATTCATAAAAAAATAAAAAATAAAAAACTTACATTTTTGGTCAATTGGCTACCTTATGAAATGGGCAACTTGGCTAGCGATTCATAGTTCATTTTTTATTTTTTATTTTTTGGTGGGTATAATCTACCCCCATCTTACAAACAGTCAAATATGAATTGAACCGTTTCACTCTTCTTTCTTTCCTCATCACGTGTTGCATGATTCTACTGTGTTTTTTGCAATTGACTAGGTGGACAGCTGACTAGAAAAGAACTTTTGATTCGCCAAACTAATAGATCGATGTGCTTATTTGTCTTTAAATTTTTAGGACAATTACAAAAAAAAAAAAAAAAAAAAAAAAATTAAAGTTTGAGAGTTGTAATAAAATAAATTCTGAATTTTAATTTTGTCAATTTAAAATTTAATCTTTTGATTTGCTTTCAACTTAAATCATTTATCTATTTTTGTTAAGTAAAATCGACAGAAAAATAATATTTTAGTTGTTAAACTCAATATAAGTATATATAAAATGTCTAACATATCATTTTTTTAATTGATTTTAATGACTAAAATACCATTTTTTCCATTGATTTTACTTAACGAAAATAAACAAATTATTTAGATTGAAAACAAATCAAAGTTTAAGATTTAAATTGACAAAATTAAAAATTTAGGGTTTAATTTATTAAAAGGATCAAACACTAGGGTTTTTTTTTTTTTTTTTTTTTTGTGGTAATTTTTTTTGTCCCTTTGTTTTAATGTAATTTAAGCCACACGATGTGGTAAGAATTTAGAAAAACGAGAATCTCAAGATATGATTGTATAATTGGAAGTGTATTGACACGAAAGAACATATATCTAAGGGCAAAAAAAATATGTACGCTTAAAGTCTCCTAAATCCCCAGCTCTAAACTCCCTTCATGAAGAAGCAATTGATACCAGATTTTTGGAACAATTAGGTACACAGAGATCTTGCAAAGTTGGTTCAATTTCCAGCTTCTTAAATCTGTTAAATAAGTTGGTTTAGTATAATCTAAGCACACCAACCAGATTTTGACTTTGAAATTTTAAAATATAGTTTTGTTTATAAAACTTTCACAGTTGCATCATGCCAAACACTAGGTCAAATACATCCATCTTTAAAAAAAACACTAGTTCAAATACCTTAGCACATTATACTAAAATATAAAATAAGGAAACTAAAGTCTTTGACATAATAATAGATTCATGTGCATTTTGACAACCCATCCAGAGATTCTTTCAAAGTCAGAATTGATGACACAATGCCAAACTATTCCCTTTGGTAGTTGCTTAAGAAAAAACAAAAATCTAAATCGTTTAATTGAAACAAATCTAAAAAAGTAAAATAAATAAATAAAATTGACACAATTTTTTTTTTAAAAAAAAAAAAAAAAAAAACTTAGAAAAACTTGGAATTATTACTTAGACATCATTGGAAGTAAAATAATGTTGTGACGTAAAACTGTCATTTAATACTTCTCTTGAATAATTTTTCATCTTTTACCAACAGGGTCTTTTGGGAAGTGGGTTATAATCCACTTCCCAGATTATAACCCACTTTCCTCTCTCACAAAAAGCAGTTTATAATCAGCTTTTAATCAAAAAATTGATTATAACCATCTTCCCAAAATAGTCTTTTTGGGTTGAAAGCGCTCTTTTGACCTTGCAATGTGCTTAATTTATTGTCAAATATTAGGAACCACTAGTTTAAAGAAAATTATACAATAATCTCGAAATATCACGTGGGATACTCTCTCATCGATTACTATTCATTATGTCCTTTACATTCCTTAATCACTCAACATAAATAATTAATACTCCATATTCTTCGCTAATTATACTACTATGAAATATCACGTAACCGTATTTCTAGACTGCTGAATGATCCATAAAGTGATTTTAAAATATTCGAAATCATCCCCTATTATTATTGTTGTTATTTATTACTCTGACTAAACAATTAGAATTCAAATCTGGTAAGTTATTTAGTATGGTAGTTTGCAGAAAAAGAAAAAAAAAAGAAAAAGAAAAATAAAAATAAAAGCTAAATCATTAACTCAAAGCATTTGGCTTCTTAAAGTGATTTCTTTAATGTTTTCAACTTCACCTTCCCTGGTTTCTGAAATTAAAATGAATTGTTTTTAACATTTTCGGGGTGGATTACATATCGGTACAATAGTTGAACGGGTTATGCTATAATGCACATTCTTTTTAATGCATGTTATATACTTTAATAAATTTGGACATAGTCATCACCATTTTAAGGTATTACCTCAAGATCACATTGAAATATAAATAAAACAACATTATCATTTGAATCATAATTAAACACTACTTAAGCAAATATTACCACCACTTAAGTCATAATTAAAACATTATTCTACAATAGAGTGTAACTTACATATAATACACCTCTTTGCCTAGTTCAACTAGTTTAGAATAACATTAAAATGAAAACAAAATGTGACAAACTATGACACAAACAAAATCACACATATGTAAGGCCTATTTGAGAATATCCATCAAGAAATTCCTTCAAATTTGAAAAACCTAGAATGATTCGTCATTCTAGAGCCACTCGAATTTGACTTGTATTCGACACAGTAAAAGTTTACTTGAGGTCAATTCTTTATATAAACAAGTAAAATTTGATCACATTTTAAGTCTCATTAAGTTTTCATGTAAAATTTAAGCAGCCTATTATTTGATTCAATAAGCATATATTCATTATAAAAAATTAAGTTATTTTAACTCGATTTGTGTTCAACTCATTAAAATTTCATTTGAAATTAGCTCATTAAAACCAGCCAAAGTTAAATAAATTTTAAAACTTAGTAAAATTTTAAATTAAATTTAAACTATCTATTCAATTCAATTTATGAATGATACAATTATTGGCTAAAACACACACTCCATCTTATTTGGAATTGATGAGTCCCTCCCTCACTCTCTCCTTTTGAAACTATACATGGAATTTTCTCTTAAGGGTGATTGTAATGAGCATTATTGTTTAAGACAAAAAAATAGATTTAATTTTTAAGTTTAATAATGTGGTAATCAACTAAGATATTAAATACAACACTCTCTCTTATATATTCTATAACTATCAATCAATTATATCGCTTACACATCATTGAGTTTAGAAAATAAATTGGGAAGTAAAAAAAAAACTTATTGACTTATTAATTTATTCGGACACATCACCTCTTTACATTTTTCATTTTTTTTAAAAAAAATATAAAAAATCAATAAATTAAATTTTTTCCTACTTTCTAAAACAAATTAAGATAAGTTGGTATATCATTTTCCCATTATAATTAAAAAAAAGAATGAGATGATCAAAGCATCTGCGTCATTTTGATAGCTGCTTTCTCTTTTGCAATGATTTTCACTATTTTATCGACATATTTTGTCGGGCCGAAAGCTCCCCTTTTGACTTTGCAATGCCCCTATGTTTTGAATAGCAAAAATTAAAAGTAAAAATTTTATTATTAATAACAAAATTATTATTAAAATTAATGTATTTAGAAAAATTAAGTTAGATTAGTTGATCACTCCTATACACTTATCAATAATGAAATATTGAACTACGTAAAAAAAATTAATAATAATAAAAATAAAAATAAATAAAAGTTAAATCATTAATCTCCTAGTAAGTTACAAGTAGTTTTGACAAAGGAGCTAGTCCCATTAATTCACACCATATAATTATTACATTAGGGTGGAGTTTAGAAATTATTTTTTTAAACAACTTTTTTGCTATTTTTTTTTTCCATATTTAGTGATTTTTTTTATAAAAAAAAAATTATACTTTTAGGTTCTATGACCTAAAAATTATAAGTAAAAAAAAAAAAAAAACTCACTAGTGACAAAAAAAATCCAGAAAAAAACAATAGAAGTAACCTTTTTAGCTTATTTTATTTTATTTTTAGTGAACTTTTTTTTATATATGCATAAAAAATTATTTTTAAAATTCTTTTAGACTAAATAGATATTTTGCAGTCCATTGTTTAAAGGAAATTTTTCTTCAGACAAGTGGAAAGAAAAGGGTTGCACATCTTTTTGTCATACCCCAAAGTTAGAGAAATATTAACATCTATATTTTTTGTTGGAGGTCATTAAAGAAAAAAAAAAAAGAAAAAAAAAAAGAAGCTTGGAATTCACAATAGAAGATCAAAATTCTTAATTATATGGTCAGCATCACAGATTCTGAGATTATTATTATAAGGGCACATAGATTAAAGGCTTTAATTACTCTAATTTGCTGGAAATAGAATTCCCAAAACAAATCTCTATCAGTTTAATTAATTAACTAGCCTCCTAAATTATTACTGCGAGTGAGCTCACATGGTTTACCAGTTGATGCGCCTTGCTTGTGTACATGTATTTTCTCATCAAGATTTCATTTATTTGTAATTTTTCTTTACAGAAATAAAAAAATATTTTAATTTTTGTTTTGGGCAAAAAGACATTCACCTTGTTTGATTTAATTTTCTAAAAATTGAGTATTTCGTTTTTCATTTTTTTTTGTTTTTAGTGAATTTTTTTTAATATTTAAAGAATTTTTTTCATTTTTTTAAATGTACCTAATCTAAATTTACCTAAAAAATAAAATATTAAAAAAAAATTAAGAAAAACACCAGAATACAAAAATATATTATTTTTAATATATTTTAGTATGTAGTGAGTTTTTTTTTTTTTTATAAAAAAGTTTCAAAAATATTATGCTTTCAATTGTATTTATATTAAATGTATTTAAAACTTAAAAAAATTAAAATAATTAAAATAATTTATTAAAGATAAAAAAACATAAAAAATAAAAAAATTTAATTTTTAAAAAATTAAAACCAAATAAAGTGAATGCAATCCCTTTATTAATTAGCTGGTGGTTTCTGGAAAGGTGTATAGCTGTTGTATCAAATCAATGGAAAGCATACCAGAATGTCACTGCAACACCAATCGTGCAACGATATTTGTCAGCTTTTTCTCCTCCATTTTCTTTTTCTTTTTTTTTTTTGTTAAATAAAATTGCATAACACAAAGGCTGCAACTTTACAATTGCATTTTTATTGCGGTGATCCTAGATACCATTAATTTAGTGGTTCTATACTCATTATTAATAAAATAATAAAGCAAAAAAAAAATCAAAGAGACATAATACATAGTGTGGTAGTGGGTGAGACCCATTGTCATATTATTAATGGTAGCTTTAATTAGAGCTCCCACTCATTTTCTTTTATATTATGTAAGAACTTCTTTTGCCATCATATCATAGGTACTATATGAGTTGTGGCATTATTACGCTTTTAGAGCTCTAAAAAAGTCAAAAAATTAAAAAGTTACTATTTTATTTAAGTCAAATCATGTTATTTAAATCACATCACTTGTCTATCACATCACTTCACATCTAACCCATACTCAATTCATATTTCACAAAACCCATACCCAACTTATATTTCACAAAAAGTCAAAAAATACACTTATTTAGATCATCCCAAATCACCCCTTAATCACAGAGCCAAACCCTCTAAAAAATAAATAAATAAATTACATTAAATTTCTTAATATAGATTCTTTCCTAATATTTAAAAAATTATACTTTCCTTCCTGTTGATGTTTGTTTTTTAACAAAATTAATAGAAAAAGTGTAATAACATTAATACCCTCCGCTAAAGATATTAATTTATGAAATTACCATCCTCTCTTCCCCTTTCATTTTTCTTCTTTACTCTCAATGCTACTAGCACAACGACTCTCTCAGCGCCACACTATGAGTTTATATCGGTGACTTACCTTTGTAATCCCATAAAGAAGAAGAAAATATGCAAGATTTAATATCAGTGGTCTAAATTTATTTAAAGTATGGGCCCACAATACTTAAGTGGCGTTTGATAAAGCTGAAAACTGAAAACTAAAGACCGAAAAATAAGAATTGAAAACTGAATGCTTAATTTGTTAAACTAAAAATTGTTTGATAAAAATTTAAATGTAGAATTAAAAATAAATTGTTTGATATGTATTAAATCAAACTTGAAATTTTTTTTTTTTAAATTGTACATTTTAATTTTTATATTATGATGGTGGTGGTGGTGGTAGTGGTGGCAATGACGATGGCGGTAGTGGTGGCATAGTGGTGATGAAGGTAGTAATGGTAGTGATAGTAAAATGATTGTGGTGTTTATGGCAATAATGACAATGGTGATGAAAATGATGGTAGTAGTGGTGGTGGTGGTGGTGGTAGTGGCGGCGATGGTGGTAATGGTAGTGGTGGCATGGCAGTGATAGTGGTGGTAGCATGGTAGTGATGGCAGCGGTGGTATGGTAGTGATGGTGGTGGCAGTGGTGACATGATTTGATATTCTTGATTTTTTTTTTTTTCATAGGACTATAGAATTTTTTATTTTTGAATGCATGTCAAGGCAATGTTGGGTGGGGTGCAATATTTTAAATTTGTCTTTCTTTTTTAGAGTCTATTAAATAGTTGATATTGTTAAAGTAGGGAAATTAAAGTATTGTAAGGTTGTGGTTGGTTTATGTAATACAGAGGGGTGTGGAAGGAATGAAAAATAAAATGATGGGTAAAAGATTAAAGGTAAATATGGTATTATAAAAAGAATTATTACTGACATAAGCAAATATTGTGTGTTGACTTAATAGTCATAGAGGGGGTAATTGGTAATGCTACTTTATATTTTGAGAAGAGGATTGTAATTTTCAAAATGTGAGGAGGGAAATTATATTAATTGCAAACCTCAACGGGTGTATTTTGAAAAGATGGTTAAAAATTGACTTTTTGACTTTTTTTATTTTTTTAAAAAAATATATGTAAAAAATGTGACAAATAATGTGATCCAAAATGGAGTTAAAAACTGAAAATAACTTTTAACCCACTTCCGAACACACTTTTGCTTAGAAAAAATACTCTGCCCCTTTGTGAAAGAATATAGGGGAAATTGTGTTTCATTAGTGGCACAAGTTTTCTGTATGTCTGATATAAATTCTTTTGTGTTTCGTGTGTGTGTGTGTGAGATTTGCGCACAAAAAAAAAAAAAATAAATAAATAAAATCATCCGTCCCATTTAATTGCAATTTTCAAAAAATATATCTAATCATTCATTGGTTTGAGTTTTCAAATTTATTTAAAATTTATTTTTTAAAAAATAGAATTTATTTTTAAAAAATAAATACTAATATTGATATTTTTGAATGTTTAAAATTTATTTTGTCTAAAAAAAGAGAAAATCATATGGGTCTTGTCCCATAATGTGCCTTTTAAGTGCAAAATAGTTGACAAAGTTTCAAATGCTTGTATATTTTTCATAACACGTACTTTTATGTCTATTTTTATTTAAAAAATGAAAAATAATTTGAAAACATGCCAAATTCTATGAACATTAAAAAAAAAAAAAAAAGAAGTTTCATTTTTATTGTAAATAATTTTTCATTCTCTCATCCTCCTCCTCCAAGAAATGTGTATATTTTAGGTGAGATCTTCACTAGCTATTACATAGTGCACTATATGCATACATATTAATGCATATAACATGACTTCACCTTATTTATGTAACTATTTAAGTGCACCACATAAAGGTCCATCAGATTGAGCCTGGATTAGAATGTGCACTTCCCCCCTCAAAATAAAAAGAGAGAACTCTGAGTCATTAATGCAAGTGATGATGGTGATGTGTTTGTGAAGAAAATGTACCCAACAATGGTATGGGAGTGATCCAGAATTTTCTCAAGCCTATATAGTCAATGATCAATCAATATAAATTATTTTAAGTTCCACCATATTCTATCTAATAGATAATTATTTAGTAATTTTGAAACATTATACGATATTGTTAATGTGGTATTTCAAACTAATCATGTAATAAAAAATTTTTACAAGTTGAATATACTGACTTAACTTTTTTAAATAATTAAGAGATAAAAAATTGCTCAATAAATGTTACAATTTTTTACTTGTGAGAATACAACATAGATAATATCAATATCAATCTAATTTTTTTTTACTGTTTAGACTATTGGCATCACTGCTTTAACTAGTGTAACATTATAGGTACTAGTAATACACCATTTCGAAATTTCAAACACAATGGCCAGTCTTTATTATTTTTTAGGAAAATGTTTGGTAACTCAAAATTTTGTGGCTCAAATGGCACAAATCTATCAAAACGACGTCGTTTTACACTGAAAATCTGTCAAAACGATGTCGTTTTAAGTGATTTGAGCCATTTAAATCACAAAAGTTTAAACTACCTAACATTGTTATATTTTTTATAGGAAGGGGAACCTCCTTTTTTTCAAACCATCTTTATTATTGCACTTTTTGGACACTGTTTTGTCTTGGAGAAATGTTAAGTATTAAAAAAATGGGGTCAAATAAACCCAAGAATTTTTTTTCTTGTGAATTTTTTTTATTATTTTTATTTTTAGAATTTGGCCTAACTTTTTTTTGTTTTGTTTTTTTTATAGTGTAGAAGGACCTAAAAAAAATTCATAATTTTTTTTAAAGTCTCTAAAAATGACAAAAACCAACCAAAAATTGCTTAAAAAACATTGCCTCTCTTTTGAAGCTAAAACACCCATTATAGTATGTCTTATATTTTAAAAATATCACTCATTATTTTGGGCAAATTTTGTGTATACTTTTTTTTTTTTTGTGTATGTGTGTGTGTATGTATAATTTTCCTTTGTGAGATCTATATACAAATATTTGGTTAAAGTTTTCCCTCGTAGTGTGTTTGTTAGTAAATTTATTAGTGTTTTTAACATTGATGTTTCTGCTTAAAACCCACATTGAATTAAAAACTTACTTAAGTCCTAAAAAATTTAGAATTAGGTTGCTTAGATTAGGTTTGCCGGAGCAACACCCCTACCTTTATATGAATGTATTAAGACCTAAATGGATAAGTTAATTTGAAAAAATATCAGAGCTTCAGAAGACCTCATTTTGCATTCATTAAAATGTATAAGCTAATGAATTTGTTTTCATACCAACGAAGAACAATGATGAAAGCTAATATTTAGATTATATGATAAAAGACTTGAAATGGGTTTATCATCTTCTTAGAAAAAAGCCAATATAATAAGGTTTTTTTGAAAGAGATAATACATTTAGTCTTAATAGAAAGAGACATCTAGGACATATGTATTGATGTGATTAAGAATTTTGTGAGACAACTTTAGACAAGTAAGGTTGGAAAGGAAAATAAATCAAGAAAATAAATAAAAACAATGATGAAATGGTTTTAACTAATGGTTTTTAGTACACAATTATAAATTATATTTGGATTTTAAATTTGTTAAATAAAAGTAAAATGTAAGAAAAATAAATTGCATACATTTATTATCTTTATGAGTAATTAAACTAAAGAATGCCATTTTTTTTTTCTTTGTGTGTGTGTACCTATCTATTTATTTTCTTCTGGTTTTTCTATCCCATTCAAAGAAGAGGAAAAACTAGTTTCTTTTACTTTCTTTTGCTTTTTACTTTAAATCCAACAACTAAGGGTTCGTTTGGTTTGTGTTTCTGAAAAAAATTTCGGAAATTTTCTCTACAAATAAGTTTTCAAAAGTAATCAAATTAAATAAATTTTCCCAAAAAAATTTCCCAAAACACACAAACCAAACAAGTTTTCCAAACAAATCTCTCTCACACACACATCAAATCAATCATTTTTTCCAAAACTCTCTCTCAAAACAATTTTCCAAAACAAATTTCCCAAAAAACCAAACCAAACATATTTTCGTACTTTTTATCTCTAAAACACATCTCTCAAACACAAACCAAACATACCCAGTCTCCGTTTGGGAAGTAGGTTAGCTTTTTGACTTTTTTAATTATTTTAGCCTGTACTAAAAAGCTTGGTTTTGGAAGGACTTTTTAACTTTTTTGGCTTTTTTTGTGAGAAAATAGTGTAATGATTATGGGTTGGATGTGATGTTTTGTTTGTTGTGGCTAAAATAGCATATTTTGTCTTTTGTGGCTAAAATAGCCAAAAAAATCACAAACTCATCTTCCCAAAAAGTAAAAGGTAAATTACACTCTGCCCCATTATGTTTGACCACTTTCTTATTTTGGCTCTTTAAATTTATTTTTTTTCCATTTTGGCCCTTTTATATTTTAAGTTTTTTTTTTCAGTTTACTCTTAAAACTAACTTTTGTTAAAAATTAGACAGAAAATGTCATAATAACTATCACATAATATAAAAATATATTATATTGGTTTAAGTTTTTGTCAGATATGTGAGTTATATATAATAAAATATTTTTATACTACGTGACTGTTAGTGTATCATTTCTGTCTAATTTTTAATATTAGGAGTAAATTAGGAAAAAATTAAAACGTGAAAGGATAAAATGAAAAAAAAAAAAAAAAAAACTTTAAAGGTCAAAGTAAGCAAATGACCAAACGTAAAGAGCGCAAAGAGTAATTTACCCCATATTTATATATGAGACAACCATAATGCTATCAATTAAGCAAAAATATAGTGAACTAGCCTTGTTTGATTTTTTTTTATTTTTTATTTTTTTGGGCTTAAAAGCTATTTTTTTGACTATTTAAGAAAAAAAGGGAAAAAAAAAACTGATTGTTTCATTTTGACTAATTTATCTAAAAACCACTCTATTTGGCAAGTAATAAATATGCCACATTTTTTTTTTCAAACCTTTTGTTTTTAGTGATATTTTAAAAAAAATATTTTAATTTCTTGCATTCTAGTATTTTTTTAAAATAAAAAAATTTTAAGGACAAAAATAAAATTTTAAATCTTACAAACTTTTCGAATAACAAAAAATAACTTTTTTCAACATTTGTCAAATGTATTAATTTTTAATAAAATTATAATAAAACAGTAAAAACGAAAAAGTTAGGATGACTACCAACAAAAAAAAAAAAAAAAAAGAGGCATAAATAGTATCTATTTTGTCTACTTTTAATAGCATATGATCCTAAATTTACCTCAAATTTTTTGACCCACCTTAATGTAGCCTTTATTTGGGATACGAGTTAATTTTTGGACTTTCTAATTTTTTTAACTATTTAACCTTAGGTTTAAAAAAGTTCGTTTAGAATAGACTTTTTAATTTTTTTAATTTTCGTAAAAAAAAAAAATAATAATTATGATTTAAATATATCATTTTATCTTATTTAATTAAAATAATTAATTTTATTTATTTTATCCCATACAACTATTTTAACCCAAATAAACATGCCACTGCCAGCCGTAGTTTGATTCCTTAAGTAAAAGTATATGAAGATCTCATCATTGATGATTGCATCTTGAAAAAGTATATAAACATCTCATCATCTCATACCCAAGCAACCTCCATAACAACACAAATAATTGATTTAAGTAATTAATTAAATAAAAAATTATTATAAGAAAAAACAAAGGGCAAAACTAATAATAACCAAACAAGAATAAAGGAAGCTCCGATGCATAAATAGATTACTTTAAAAAATAAAATGAAAAGCACATGATAAGCAGAATCTTGATGTGATTCATTGTTGTTCAATTCAATCACAAATCATGATTACAAATCCAACGGTTGATCTGCCCCTTGTTTTGAGCAGAAACTCAACCTTCTACCTTACACCTCACAAGTACATTATTACACCTCCCCCCCCCCATCTCAGAGATCTCTACACTTATCCAACTCTTCCCAAATCCTCTATATGGTGTATATAAAAATCTGTATATCTATCTTACAACATTAACATCAAATTTTTTTGATCCAATACATCACCGGACCACCACAACAATAACTTAAAACAAAAAATAAAAATACCCATGTGATGATGTGTTGGACATAATGTGACGATCATGCTTTATCATTATTGATGGAGCTGTGTATTTCCTTTTTTACCCTCGACTCAATCCCATAATAACTAACGTACCACTTGACGAACTTTCTCAACCCTGTAGCCAAGTCGGTGGTCGGCTTGTACGCGAAGTCCCTGTACGCCAGGCTCACGTTAGCGTGTGTGAACGGAACGTCGCCGTTTCTAGGCATCTTGATCACATGTTTCTTAGCCTGCACGTTCAACAGCGATTCCAAAATCGACACCAGATTTTTCACCGGCACCGGCGATGTATTGCCGAGGTTGTAGATCCTCAGCTGCGCCGGCGCGCGCTTCTTTCCGCCGCTTCCGGTGCTCTTTTTGGCAGTGTCGATCGCTCCGAGACACCCTTTTACGACATCGTCGATGTACGTGAAGTCACGCGCCACCGCTCTTCCGTCGTGAGCTTCGTAGATGTTAATGGGTTTTCCTTGGAGAATATCTTTGGTGAAGAAAAAGTACGCCATGTCGGGTCTTCCCCAGGGTCCGTATACGGTGAAGAATCGGAGCCCCGTAATTGAAAGCCCGTAGATGTGGTTGTAGGTGTGAGCGATTTCCTCGCCGGCTTTTTTCGTGGCGGCGTAGAGGCTAGCCGGCTGGTCTGTCCTGTGAGATTCGGAAAACGGGTTTTGAGTGTTGAGTCCGTAAACAGAGCTCGATGAAGCCCAGACAATCGAGGGTTGAGGATCGGCGGCTTTAGCCACTTCCAGGAGGTTAACGAAGCCGGCAATGTTGGAGCTGACATAGGATTGGGGATTCTGCATGGCGTAGCGTACGCCGGCTTGAGCCGCGAGATGAAGGATGTGAGTAAATGGAACAATGTCGAAGAGCTTGGAAAGCAATTCGGCGTCGTTTAGATCTCCTTCAACGATGAAGATCTCGTGCTTCGTTAAAAGCTGTTGTCTCGCTCGTTTCAGAGACGGGTCGTAATACGAATTGAAATTATCGAGGCCGAGAACTCCATCGCCACGTTTTTTCAAAGCGAGAGAGCAGTGGGTACCGACAAAACCGGCGGCGCCGGTGACTAGAACTGAGAAGCCGTGGGGGCGGCGGGGGGTGGAGGAGTGGCGGACTTGCTTTTCCCAGGAGGGGCCGCCGCCGTAGAAGGTGGAGGAGAGGAGGTTGTGGGTGGTGTGGATGTGGTGATTGTGATCGGAAAGGGGAGGGTAATTCAAGGTGAAGAAGAAGATGAGGACGAGGGCTACTAAGAGAGTGACTCGGAAGAGGAGTTTAGAGGAAGCTGCTAAGAGCTTTGTGCTGTTTACTCTTCTCATGTAGCTGTTGTAGCGTTCGAGCTTTGAGGTCTTGCTGGTGTCTGGAGGAGACGCCATTAGATCAGAGTATGATGTAGTAATTTAGAGAGAGAGAGAGAGCTGAGAGTTGAGGGTGTTTTACGTACTATTGGTGTACGTTTGAGCCCTGAGGAGGGAGAGTGTGTAGAGGGACACATATAAAGAAGAAGGAAGATGAGAGAGAAAGAGACAAGTGTTGGTTGGAAGCCACTTTCTTTTCACCTTGACGCGTTTCATCCTGCTCTGTAAAGTTTCGGAGCGGTAAATTTTTTTGAAGAAATTGTGAATCAAGATTGGAAATGTTCATAATTTTAATTGTTAAGGTTAGAGTTGGTTTGATGTCTATATTTATTTGTATCATATTATTTATTTATTTATTTATAAAAAATTAAAAAATATATTTATTTAAATTATTTCTAACTATTCTATAATAAATTTTATTATTGATGTGAAATTTATTTTAAAAATATAGGCTGAATTATAATTTAATACTAAAATTTTTATTAAAATGTTAATGTGTGTTTAGTTTGAGTTTTTTTATTAAGGTTTTTGAAAATTTAGTTTTTTATTTTTCGTATTTTTTTATTTTTAGTGAATATTTTTAAATTTTTAAGAATTTTTTTTAAAATTTTTTAGATACACCTTACTTAGATGTATAAAAAATTATGAAAAAATATTTTTAAAAATTAATAAATATATAAAAATACGAAAAATATACTGAATTCTCATTTTTTTTATTATATATTTTAGGTATTTAGTGAATTTTTTTATAAAAAAAATTCACAAAAATTATACTTTTTATGTATATTTATGTTAGGTGTATCTAAAAATTTTAAAAAATACTTAAAATATTTAAAAAATTCAATAAAAACAAAAAAAATATGAAAAATAAAAAAGTAAATTTTTTTAAAAAGTGTTTTTAGAAAACAAAAAACAAGTAAAGTGATTTTTTATTTTTTTTGAAATGAGAATAGAGTTTAAAGATTTCTGACGAAAGCTTCTATTTACATCAATTTCACCTCTTTGCATCAACTTTCTTATTATACTTAGATCTTGTTTGACAATATTATTTTTTAGTTTAAAAGTTAAAAAGTTACTAAAAAAATTTAAAAAACTAAAAACTTATATCAAAAAGTCAAAGATTCTTGTTTCTGTTTACTTTTTGCATATCTTTTTATAAAAAATTAAAAAATCATTCCAAACATATTAATTTTTTTACATCATATTTTAACCAAAAAATTAAAAAATTACTAAAAAAAAATATTCCCAAACAAAGCCTCACTCAAAGTGATCAAAATTTTCATTATATTCTCTAATCACACCGAACTCATCTTTCTCTACTCCCTTTTAACCTTTCAAATTTTATTCCCACAATTATTTAAACCACCTCTAACATTACAATCACCACCTCTTATTGCCACCCCAACCCCATCCTCTTTCGCCATTGTTACCACCACTCACTCCTATCATCACGATACTCTCAAGCCCTCAACCACCACGACGCCCTCTCCCCACACCCTCTTTCCACTCCCGTGACACTTCAATCTCTTGTTTGCCAACACTATGACTTCATATCCTCACTCTTCGCCAATGCTATGTTTCCAGTTAGGATTGTTCAAATATCCGAATGACCCTTTTAAATTGACAAATTTGAACTGAAAGTACAATGAGCAGCCGACTTCACAATCATCAATGGTTGGTAGTAGGTGTAAGCATTAGATATTTTTGGATTGGAGGACAGAGCACAATTTTTTTTTGATATTCGAGTATTCAGGTCAATTTTTGCGCACCTCGACTAATCTCGGAGTCTTGAAATTAACGACCGGGCAAACTTCTAGTGGCCCTAAGCAGGGATGGAACTAGGAGAAGACTATGCGGGGCCATGGCCCCCCTGTTTCTGTAAAAAATACTGTTTGTCATAACACTTTAAAAATATATATATAATTTTATACATAAAATGGCCCCCAAGTATAAGAAAATGCATATCTTATTATTCTCCCATCTTACCTTCTTTTTTTATTTTGCACTAAAAAAAATTTCTTCATCCTATTAGAAATTGTTTCTATGGTATTTAATTTTTTTTTCTATATATATATAATTTATATATCATATTGTGCATACATGTGTATTTGTGTATTTGGTAATTTTTTTTTTCCGGCCCCTCCGGTAATAAAATCCTGGTTTCGTCCCTGGCCTTAAGGTATGACTCGAACTCGAGACTATGGATTTTATCTTCCAAACCTTACCGGTCGGACAATTCTCAATACATCCCAATCAATTAATCTTAACTTTACTAAGAAAAATTTAAAAATATTACTTTTACACGTGGTAGTATGTAATTTGCTGGCCATATTACAACTTACCTTCACTTGATCCTTTTTTATTAATATGATTTTTTTCAATTTTTTACTCAACCCTATCACCTTCAACAGCTATTCTCAATGTGTACAAAAAACTGTATGACACGTACGTGTGCTATTAGAAATGAGATGACTTTGTGTAATGGGTATACGTATACCATAGTAGTATACATTTTTTTTAATAATATTCATGTGATTTGTATAGATGTGGACTCGGTATATATGTCAGGAAGGTACATCATCATTTTGTACACTTATACTAAATACAAAATATTTGGAAGAGAGAACTACATGAGAAGGAAAAAAAATTTATTAACATATGGTTTTCATCTCACCATAGATACATTTGTACCCCATGTATTTATAATTTTTTTTTCTCTTCTCCCACCTGTATGTAGTTCTCCCTATTTGGAAACACTCTGCAATTAAGACTTAGACAATCACATCTTTCATGTATAACTTGTAAATATATATATATAAATAAATATTTTGGTTTTGTTACTTTTATTTTGATAAAATGCTTTGATTTGGTGCAGCTTATTAGTGATTTTTTTTTTTTTTTTTTTGGAAACTTTGTGACAATATTAATTAGTGTAGTCAAATGCAAAAATAGTTTATTTTAAGTCAATTAACGAATTTTTGGAAGCTGGGAGATATCTATCAGCTTATCTAGTACATGGGAGAAAGAGAACAAGCAACAGTTATTAAAATGTTTATTTTGCACAAGAGAAAGAGGAAGAGAGGGAGAACAAGCAAGAGTTATTATAAAATGTTGCAAATTGTTCAAGGTAGTAACTGGGAGAGTCTCTGTTTGGATAGAGAGAAAGTAGAGGAAAATTCAAGTGGGTTAAGAACTACCCTAAATTGCATAAATAAGGTCAAAGGAGTCCTAAAAAAGTTGTGTGGTGGTGTTGATTTCATTGTTGTTTTGTTGTTTGTGTCTTTGTTAGTGCATGAGAGTGTGACCGTTTGTTACCGACAGAATATTTAAGGTTATGACAAGCTTCTGTGTTTTTTTAACCACTAACGTACAACGGTTAATTTATATTTTATATGCTGGTTTTACAGTTTTTAATTTTTTTTTTTTTTTTGATAAAATAATTTAACTTTGTTTCCACCAGATTAAAAGCCAGCTCGTCACCAAATTAATATTTTAATATTTAAAAGATTATACCATGAAGTTGCCTAATTAGTAATTCATCCTATTTCCCATAAAAGTTGCCGTTTCAAAAAATTTATTTTATGTTAATAAATTTTTAATACTGTTAAAATTTAAATATCGGTATGATAATTATATTTGTGCATAAAATGTTAGTTTGTCATAATATAAAATTAATACAATAATGCTAGATTAAATGATAAATAATATTAAACTTTATATGGATCAAGATCTTCTATGGAGATATCTCCCTCTCTATATGGTCTGGAGATGTAAGGAGCTGATGTCATCTCATTAATGAGACATCTTGCTATTAAGATTGCATATTTGAACCGCATAAGATAGGCGTCCGGCCAGATGGCTTCTCAGACGATCGCCTGGACGATCGGAGTTATTCTTATCAACCGCGGCTGTCATCCTTATTTACCGGTATGTCAAAAAGCATCTGCTTGGATGATTGGCATCCTACAAGAATCAGATGACCGACCGAATAACAGGCATGTACATCTCCAGACCATATGGAGAGGGAATTATCTCCATAGAGAATCCTGATTTCCTTGTTTAACTCACCCCAAATTATTTTTTTATTTTTTTGTTGCCCCTATAATTTATTTTATTTTATATAATAATAAAATTATTTTTGAGACATGAGAATAAAATATTGATGCACCCAAGGGTTCAAAACATAATTATTATTTTTGTAGTGTTCATCTAATTAACATTGATTGAAAATTTTCATTTTTATGTTTCTAAAAATGTATTTTTTAGTATAACTTATGTACTCTTCAATGTAAATGAAATAACTAAAATTTTATTATTAATTTTTGAAGCATATGGCTTGGTCCCTCCTAATTATAATTTAATCCAAAGTTCAGGAGCATTGGATCAAATTATGTACTCACAACAAAGTTCAGGAGCTTAAATCCACTGTCATAATATTGGATCCAAATAACACTTACTATCACGCTAGATCACACCTTTAATAATTTAATTTTTACCAAATCAATTTTAGTTTTGTATCTTTTCATGACATTGAACCTGTGAGGTTAAAAATTGGTTCATCACTCATCTTTTTTTATTTTGGAGTAAAAATTAGTTGTTTAAATTACTTTGTAGAATGAATTTTATGTTTGTTTAGTGTTGATCTAAGTTTTCACTCAAGCAACTTCACTTATCTTCTTTTTTTTTTGTCTCTAAACAACAAACAAATTTTTGAGATTGATTTAGATAAGATTATAAAATTATATTAATAAAATTTATAATATTTACCATGAGCAAGATACAAGAGGATTCAATAGAAGTCCAAAATTTCGACTATTCAAAAAATTTGATCAATTTGTAACAAATTTTGATTTACAAGAAAAATAAATTTAGAGACTTGGACATCCGCTTAATTTTATCTGCTAATCAAACATGGCATTCAAAAATTGATTTATCTTCATATTAAGTTCAAAAAATTAACTCCCAATAATTTACAAAGACGCAAATGTACATAACATGTATCATCATTAATAAGTGAAAATGGCATTCAAAAATGGATCTATCTTCATATTAAGTTCAAAAAATTTACTCCCAATAATTTATAAAGACACAAATGTGCATAACATGTATTATCATTAATAAGTGAAAATTACCATAGATGATGATTGATGTAACATAAATTGCGACCCACATTGTGTCCCTTTCCCTTGGGTTTCATATTGACACGATATGCCGGGTTGGAAAAGAAACAAGAGGGAAGGTACCTACGGCACTATTTTGAAGGGCAACCCTCACATGGGAGAGAGAGGGAGGGGGAACAGTGAGAGAGTGGTCTTCAACATTAAGTGGGAGAGAGATTCATATCAACATTGAGGGGTTAAGAGATTTATTTGTGTGATGGGAATGTGAAACCAAACTAAATTGGAATGACTTTTATCATATCATCGACATTAAGATTTTTTGTTATTAAATTATTTTGTCATTATGTCTTGGTGCATTTTTAATTGTGCAATTTTATTATAAGTTTTTTATTTTTTGAGATTTGTACCTCCCTATGTGATTGAAATTGTATTGAAATAGACAGAACATCAAAAAGATTTAAGACACGGAATTCTTGACCCATGTGAACCCTAGAACAAAACGTACCACGATCGAAAATTGATATTTAGCTTTCTTGATATTGCAATGCATGTGTACTTGAACTCTAAGATTTGGAATTGGTTTCAATATTTCACAATAGAGATAGTTGGGGCAATTTACATTGTTTAAAATGATCTAAATAAATATATTTTTTAACTTTTTATGAAAAGATATATTAAAAAGTAGAGAATTGATGTGACCTAAATAAGTGTATTTATCTAAATAAGTACATTTAGGTTGTTTAAGATGTGCTATATAAGTACACTTTTTGAATTTTTAGCTAAAAAAATAAATAAAAAAATATATATGTTTGGAATAACTTTTTAACTTTTTACGAAAAGATGTGTAATAAAATATTATATTAAAATTAAAATAATCATTATACCCTTGTTGACTTTTTGACTTTTGAGTAGTTGAATTCAAATCGCAAAATAATAATTTTGCCCTTGAGGCTTTCCCCACCAGCTTCTCCCAAATAATATAAATTTTTTGACTTTTTTAATAATTTTTTAACTTTTGTAGATTATCATAAATAAATCCTATGGGAAATAGTGCTTTAAGTTGAATATTAGTTGAAGGTTGTGGGGCTTATGTTATGGGTAAGAATTGAATGGAAGGAATTGGATTTGTTGGTGAGAAGTCCTACCAAATTGTAGTATTAAAACCAAAAGGCGGTACTCTGATTCTACGGTCAGAGAGAGGGGCATGGCATGGTTCCCTGATTCTGGAAAATCAACGGTAGCTCGAATTTTTCGAGGGTCGAATGGCCCGAATTTGAAAAGGGAGAGAAGAGAGGGAGAGCAGAGAAGAGAGGAAGAGAAGAGAGGGAGAGAGGACTGGTTCTGTCGTCGGCAGAGAAGAGAGGGAGCTGCTGGTTCGCCTTGCCGCTCGTCGCCGCCTCTGCCGACGCCTGTGCCTCTGCCGTCGCCTCGCCGCCTGTGCCTGTACCAACCGGGGTTTTTATGGCCCCCTCCCCTCCCTCCTTCCTCCCTCCTCCCCTCCCCTCCCTCCTTCCTCCCTCCTCCTCCCGATCTTCTTCTCCCCCCTCCCTTCTTCTTCTTCTCCTTTCTTCCCCTCCGACGTCGTTTTGCCCTTTCGGGCCATTCGACCCACGCTCTTTCGAGCTACCAACCGGGATTGCCTTATTCTAAGGGCCATGGACATTTTTATTTTTATTTTTATTTTTTAGATTGAGGGACACATGTCTAATTGGATTGTTGAATTTGAAATTGAATATTGTAAAGATGTTCCTCCCTGGAATTTGGCAGTTGTTATTGGGGACATTTCTTTACTTGAGTTTGAAAATTTTTGTTTGTTGAAATTATATTTTCAAAAATTATAAATTAATTTGATAAAAATAAATATTTTGAATTTTTAAAATTATTTTTACCCCAAAAATAAGAATCACATGAAATGAATATTTTTATTTTTTCATCTTTTTCATCAAAGTAGATTTCAAGTTTGAACGACCGACTTTTTCCAATAGAGGTTATTTAATATTTGCCTAAAACATTGGGAAAAATTTTATTATGAGATCAGTTGTGTGACTTACCAATAGGGTGCAAAATTAGGAAAATTATTAGATATTTTAGGAGTATTATGTGGCATTATCTATGTACTATGTCAATCAGAAATCGCAATACACACTGGTGCCAAAAATGGCTAAATAGTAGTTAAAGATGACTCATTTAGTGTGTGTTGGCTAGTTATTGCCATATTTTAACAATGAATAGTGTTAAAATATTATATTTTATCAATGTCGCTTCAATAATGTAAATGTTATTTATTCTATATTTGTTTCAAAATATTAAATAAAAATGCTATATGTGAGTTCTATCATAAATAAATTAAAAAAGGTAGAAATAAAAGAGTGTCAAATTTTTGCTATAGATATACCTTCTCCTAAATTT
Source organism: Camellia granthamiana (assembly GCA_036172215.1). Taxonomy (NCBI): domain Eukaryota; kingdom Viridiplantae; phylum Streptophyta; class Magnoliopsida; order Ericales; family Theaceae; genus Camellia; species Camellia granthamiana. The sequence continues at coordinate 29,831,381 of CM069910.1, read as the reverse complement.
GACACAAAATTTAGCTAGTTATTGAAGAGTTCAAAATTGAATTTCATGCTACTTTTTAGCAATAACAAGCCCCTTTTTTTAGCCAAAAAATAAAAATAAATTGCATTTGACAATGATGGTGTAACAACCCTTATCTGCGATTAGCTGCTAACCCGTAATTGAGGATGTTAATTAAGTGCATAAAATAAATTATGTGTTTATCTTGTATTTTATATGTTATTTGGTTTTCTATCTGTCACTCGTAGTAACATCTGTTGTGAAATCTGCTTTAATATGAAAATTGAAAACCTTATCGGCATCTGGAATCGGAATTGGTTACATGAATGTGTTATTTGGAATTTTTAGAGCACTATGGCAATTTTTTGTTAAAAATTAATTCAGTTTGATTCATTAAGTTGCGTTTGACAAGCCTTATGTTCTAATTGTTGTATTATTAGCATGCTAACTATATATATGAGCCTTAAGCTCATTTTTTAGCTCAATTCTTTTACCTCTTAGTGTCAAAATCTGAGAATTTATTTTAGAGAGAGAGAGGGAAGAAGAAATTCAAGGTAGAGTTGAAGATTTTGCTTGAGTTCACCAATATTGTGCAAGAATCTAGTTAATTCAAGACTATAGGTATGAATTCAACCCCTAATTTATGAATCTAAGTTATTAACATGAAGATTATGAGTTTAAATGTGTACTTTGAGCTTAGGATAAAGGATTGGGTTACAATTCATACATACATGCTCATGTAAGTGTTAAATTACCAAGTTAGCTATGAGTTCACCAATTGTGTTGGATTTGGAGGTTGAATTGTACATGCATGCATATTTCATCAAGTTTTGTAAGTCAATCCCATGTTTTTGAAGTCTTGAAAGAGAATTTGGAAGAGAAATCCACATGCATGCATGAATATATGGAGTTTTGACATGTTAAGTTTGATTTTGAGCATCTAAGTTATTCTGGTAAGTTATTTGGTACATGCATGTTAGAATTACCATGTTAATCACTTGAACTCATGTTTTGAGAAGGAATTTCTTACATGCATGGAGTTTATGAGCTCAATTTTGTTAACTTCATAAGCTTTGGGGAAAAGAGTTTGAAAGATTTTACATGCATGCTTTGTTTCTTAAATTTCAAGATGAATTGTGAGCTTTTGGCAAACTCTTAGGACATGATTTTATGAAATGATCCTTAATTCTTCACATTTTACAAGTTTACTATGTTATCTCAATTTTTGGGGCCCAAGAGATGTGCTTTGAGGAGTTGAATTCGAGTTTTGAGCTTGGTGATCAAATCTGGAAATTCCAAAATTTGCATCTACGCTCGAGTGTAGGAGTTTACGCTCGAGTGACCACTCTGAGTACATGCACTTCCGCTCGAGCGACCAGAAGTCCGCTCGAGCGTGAATTGCAAGCTCCTAGAAGTTTCATACCTTTGCAGACCACTCGAGCGAAGGAAGCCGCGCTCGAGCGACCATTCACATTTTGCATGTCCGCTCGAGCGAAGAAAGCTACGCTCGAGCGGGGACCCTGTTTTCAGAAATTTGACTAAGTGTTCCAACTCACATTTTGGCATCCTCATGGCATCTTAGGCATTCCTAAGTCTTAATTAAGCCATAGTAATGAGGTTATAAATTAAAAACACACTAAGAAAGGAATGTACTAAGTTGAGAAATTGCAAGTGTGTGAGTGTGTGTGCGTGTGTGTGTGTGTTTAAGCATTATGATAAGAAAGAACGAGAACCAATGTAGCGAAAGCTAAGCCGTGATGGTCACATGAATGCGTAATGATAAGATATGTTGGTGTTATGTACTTTTGTGTTTGTAGGTCAACGTCTGGAGATTGATTGACCGTTTGCGAGAACCACTGCGAATAACATTTCTGTAAAGATATGTTGATATGAATTATATTTTAATTATTATCGATAAGCTATGGTTTCTTGAAATGTTATATTGATTATGTGAACGAATGTCCTATGTTTGGAATCTATTATGGCATCCATAGATAGTTCCAAGTCATGGGGAATGGCATGTGAATGCGGGTCCATGACATATATGTGATACGAGATCTCGTTAGCCACTTCATTGTGGTGATATGTGTTTAATCGGTATCCGGAACCGATTACTCTAGTCGGAAGACGATATGTGATGTGTTCTATGGGATGTACCACTATTATATTCAGATACAAGAATGTTTATGCTATGATCTGTTTATGCTTATGACATGTTCGGATTTCGTTCACTAACCTCTTTACATTGATGTTATTCACTGGGTTTTGGCTCACTGTGTGTATATATATGTATAGGTGGGCATTCTGGAGATCGAGCCTAAAGGTTTTTGTCTGGATCTGTGTTCTGTTGTCAGCCAACCATTGTGCCTCACGTGGAGGTTCCTGAAGTGTCTCATGTGTTAAAGTTTCGGTTGTTTCCGTATATGAACTTGTGATTTTTGTTGGCTGTACTAAAGATGCTTTTGTGTGTGTGGGTATAATGTATGAGTGACTATTGGACACATGTATAAAGTTTTAAATATTCCGTTTCATATAAGTCAGCACAGCTCATTGGACAACTATATTTATGTATTTGCTTCCGCTAGCCCCTTAATTTTGCTAATCAATTTTTGAGGCCTTCGGTAATCCAAGGATTACTGGCCGGTTACGATGCTAAACCTATAGGGGCGGGTTTGGGTCGTGACAAATGGTAGTGATAGTTGTGTAGGTGGTGATATAGTGGAGTAATTGTGGCGACAGTAGTGTTGGTAGTAGAAAGATGATGGCCTTAAAATTGTAATATATTTTTAAGAAGTACTTAAAATTTTAAGTGATATTATCAAACAAATTTAATTGATTTATGCAGAACATATATAATTTACTGGAACCTAACCTAACATTGATTTCTAACTATTCTACTAAAATATGAAGATATGCATCCACTCTATAGCCATAATTCATGTTGGGCTTCTAATTAGAATATTTAATCAGATCCTCATATGGTTCCAATTATCTTTTGCATTTAACATTGATATTTGGTTAACTTAGGACATTCACAATTTCTTTCTTTTTTTTTTCTTTTTTCCTTTTTTTCTCCTCTCAACTAGGAATTGCGTTGTCCGAAAAAAAGCACCATGTGAACCTGGAGAAAAACATACTGTTATTGTCATGATGTCACTATCTAATTATAAAACGTGAAATGAAAAAGATGAATTTTACCATGTAGATGTAATTACCAAATTTAAGATATATTCAATAACTTCCATATGATGGGATTCACCCGTTATATTTAAGTTGTATTTAATTCATAAATTTAGTAAGAAATTTGGATAGAAAAAAGAAAAAGATAGATAAAATGTAAATGAAATATAGTTACATTTCACACACCTTCCATATATCTTTTGCCTTTTTCTTTCCAAATTACTATCAAAATCTATAAATCAAACACAGTTTTAGTGATTTCTAATTAAATAGTGATATCATATATCACTAATAACGTGATTTTTATTTTTTTTGTTGGAATTGAATCTAGCATTAATTGTCTAATTATCTCAGCCCAAAATGAATTTAGGCTAAGGTCCTGGTCTCCATCCAGCTGAGCTATTCAACGGGAATGGTGGATTGGATGAATTATCCTGTCTTCCATAAATTTTAATTAGGTTGTGTGCCCTACTAATTATATTAGTTGCTTTATATAATAAATAGGAGAAAAAAAAAAGAAGAAAATAATGGATATGTAACCAATAGAATTATAAGGACATCTCATGTATATAAGGTGGATCTATGTGATAATTTGTCGGTACATTGAGTTCCCAAGTTTGCACCCTATATTTGAAGCCCATTGTTTTCCACAGACTTTGGGCCTTTTCAATTATTGGGCTGAGTATGGCCCAAAACAAACTTAAGCCTCAGAGATGACAGTAATAATTTCAGTTTTGTTATTATTATTATTTAGTGAGGGTGTCTTGAGCTTTTGTCTCTCCTATTCTTCTTCTAGGTTGCCCAAGAAAAGTGCCATTTCAAATTTAAGAAAAACAAATGCTGTATTTCATTGGTTTACAGCATACATGGATGCCCTGCCATTGGTCCTTAGGCTTCAATTTTTTAGCAATGTTGGAGATATTCTGTTATAAGAATTTAATTTGCCTAGTAATGTAGTGATTACTTGATCAATTATTTTTACTGTTAATTAAAAATAATAATAACTACTTTAATGGCAACTTCATTGAGTTATGACCCATACTGGTCAATCACAGTCATTCACCTTGATTGTCTAAACTTGTCCATTTCCAACCCATATATATCTCAAAACCTCACATCACATGGTCCTCCCCACACAATAGAGAAAGTGAATAATAATAATACCATTGATTGACACTCTCATGCAATGGTTGGCCCCACTCACATGCCTTGGCTCATCACTCTCTTTTTCTTCCCCACATCAGTTTCTAATTGGAGGATTCTTTGGCCCTACACATGCACATGTTTTAGCTTTGACAAAACACTCCCAAGTTTCCAACAATAAATCATCAACTTGGGGATTCCAATAAAACCAATCACTTTAAATTAGGGTAAATTTAACACTTAATAATTTGGAAACCTAAAATTAATCTCACATTGGGTTTACCTTAGAAAAAACAAATATATATATATATATATGGGGAAACAAAATCAATACTCTAACTAGAAAGAACTAAACTAGTATTTTGTAGAGGAAAGTACATCCGAAAGCATCAAAATCAGGCTCTAACAATTCATTCCAAAACCAAAACACCTTTTCATAACTGTTTTGTTTCTGAGTCACAGGAAAAGCAAATTACACAGCCCTAAGCATGCACATAGCCTACTTAAGCCATACTAGGAAAAACTCCAAGCCTTGCAGAGCATGTTGAATATTATAGATCATTTAACAATCTAATTATATGAAGAATAATCTAGCAATTTCAGCACTACTCTTTTTTCTTTTCTTTTTTTCCAATTGTGGGCATCAAGCCAAAAGATTACAAAGAGTTCATTGCTTCAGACAACATGAGAATGAAATCTGATGGTGGAACCTTGTCCACGTCCATACATTGCAACCCAGCCTCGTGCGCTGTAATTTGAAGACACACAAAGGCCACAAATCTGTTGTGAATTGAACTGCTTCCCATGCACTAACAGCTTCAACATGATCCGCCCCAGAGATAACCCCACATTTTCGGATCAAATTCGGACAATACCATGACCTCTCTCATCAATGGCGGTGACCCCATTGAATAGATATTTTTTTACTAAAAGGATTCGAAAATTGTGCTAATTCAACAATAACAGCTGATGTTGAGTACTCTGTAGCAACAAGACAATGCCGACATAACTATCTGTAAAATAATAAATAAATAAAAGTACAACAATCATTGTAATGGCTCATTTCCCAGTTCTTCACATTTGTTATCAGCGGCATCAGGGAGACAATTCAGCGCCTGCAACAATAAAAGGGAACATAGTTTTTTCACCCATAATATGACAATAAAAAATATGTGAGGAAGATAATTGTAATTTTCATTTACCTGATATAGGTACCAAGAAACAAAAGCATCAGTGGCAGCATATTCTAGTTGTTCCTTCGATAAAAAATCTGCCTCCCAGTTTCCCAGTCTAATTTTTTCAGGCTTTGGAAGCTGCAACATCAGAGAACTTTCAGTAAGATCTCAAACAAAATTTATTATAATTGCAAAGAATATCATGGGGCTAGGAAGCACGGACACATCATGTGGTGTGTCAATTTTTTATTATTTTTTTTTCTTTTGGACACATTGAGGACACTTCATGGACACGGTTTTAAAAAAAAAATTAGAAAGTTGATTTGGGTTCAAAGTAACATACGGAAACAAAGAGGGAAGGAAGGTGCAAAAAAAAAATCTGTTTAGAACAAGATCACAGCAAAGAGGCTACGCAATACAGATCTAAGTAAGCCAATCTTTCACCCTAGCCCTCTAAGTCACAATCCACAGCTAATTAGCAAACTCATCTCACCAATCCACAAATTCAACTATGAGGATTCATGGATACAGGTTGTTTTTAATTTGACTACTGGAGTGACATGTGGTCAAACAACTAAAGGAACCGCTCAACAAGCCTCATTATGATTCCCCATGAATGCTCTATTTGCATCATCAAATGTTCAGTAACCTTGTTATGATGCTCTTAGATGCACTCAATTGTAATCAGTTTTATTAATAAAAAAGCTAGTAAAATGGCAAAGGTGATGATGTGACTAGAAACTAGGAAGGATAATACATAACTTCGACTAAAACCATAGCTCCCATAAACCCCCATCCCAAGGACCAGAGGAAGGAAAAATTTGATCCCAGATCTGTGACATCAACACCAATAGACTTTATTGGCTAAGCCAGCTGGCAACTTAGAAGCAAAAACACAAAAACAAGTTTAGAAATTAAGAAAGATAAACATAACCAGAAACATACCACATCAACTAGACAAACCCAAACCAATTACCCACCACCTCAAGAAAGGATGATAATCAAAGTAGAAAACAGTTCATCACATAAAGAGGAATTCTAGCATGGGTCAAGTTCATGGATCTTCTGACAAGTTCTCCTTAATTGCTGCCTAGGCAACAAATTACCATACATGCACCATGTAAACATTTTCACTCAGTAAGATGGTCCTAGTGGCAAAAATAGGGGGGAAAAAACCAAAGATGGGCCCCTACATGCCAATCAAACAACACAAACAAAACAGAATTGAACCGGGTCAAAGAGAGGAAGGGCTCATCTTTGACCAGCATGCATGATTTGATCTAATTAAACTTTGGTGTGGAAACTTGTCATGTGTCTCAATTTGTGTGCAAGATTGGACCTTAATGTACTGGGCACATGCCACATAAAGTTGACCTCATGATAGGTTTCCATTACATAAATGCAAACCAATTAGTACTGACCAAGTTCACAGATACCTTAATGTGACCAGTTAAAAACAGGGGGCAAAAAGAAAAGGAGAGAACAAAATTAAAAAAGGGTCTGTAGATATTAAAAATAATGATTTTCAATATTGACATAGAAGAGCCAGTTGAAGCTATAATTGTGGAGGCAGTACACTCTGACAATGCAAAAAATGTGATCCACGAATCAGATTTTCGACATATGCTTGTCACAGGAGGAAAGACTTTTTAAGACAATAGTGTCTGGTAAAGAGAGAGTGAAGGGGAGGACTGGCTCTCCAATTGAGATAGTCAAGATTGGCTAAAACAAAGTAAAGATGACAATCAGGTATATGAGATGGCGAAATAAATTATTCATAGAAGACACCTAGAATGTTAACCTGTTTGCAGATAAGCATTTCAGTTAGTGATGCCAGACTCCACTTCTTCGGATCTCCACCAAGCTTTTGGTTGGCTAGCCCAGACAGATCTTCCAAACCTTTTATAGATACATTATGATCTTTGAAAACCTTAAAAGCATCATTGACAATGCCCACCCCCACCTATGCATGTGTTAGGCAGTATATTAAAATAGACAACAATATGTAGAATCCAGAAAATAGATAAGACAGTACATGCAGCAACGTCAAAAGCTACTAAGACTACAGATTTAACTAACCTTCACAGAAGTAGGATCTTCAAGAAGAGCTTGCAAATTTTGAGGAATTCCAGAATGAATTATATGCATCACATAACAATGACTAGTGTCCCCACATATCTGCATAACTGCAGCCTTTCCAGGTGAAACACCTGCAGAGATCATGTTTCTTTCTGTAATGATCTGGCAATAGAAATACGGTCTACACTCTAAATGCTGACATTCCAAAATTAAACACTCAAGAAAAGGAATCTTCTATGTGAATCTACCAGAACTGATCAACTTTAGGAAACAAAGTTACTGCTCTGTCCCAAATGTGCAAGCCTGATTGATAAATTTGTTCATCTCAAATTCTGCACACTCAAATTTTTGTAAAATATAAACTTTACCAAATGCCCCCTTAACTAGTGTGCTTAGGTTGCAATTCGGAAGAAGTTGTGTTTTGGATTTGCAAGGCACTTTCTATATCTAATTCCTCCCTCGTCCCTTAGGCAGCATTTTCCTAGGGTCACTCTTGGGGATCATAATCTCTATAATTAGATAAGAAACATATAAATAAAATAAAAAGAAAATCTAATGTCAAAAAAAATACATTACTCCATCGAGGAGGAAGACTCATTACCAATTAGGGCAAGCCTAGTTGGGAGAACCCAGCACCTCACTGGGAGGTCAACACTAGGTTACCAGAAAATGTTAATATCCTAGTGAATTACGTATTGTTACACACGTTCCGAAACATGGTACACTTCCGTTCCAAAACAATAAATTTAGTGTTCCAAAACAATCCCAAAAGTTTTTCAATATATGTCCTTAAATGTTACCTTAGGAGAAAAAAATTCAAATATGATGAACTAAAATCTAAGTTAAGTTCTAACAAGACAAAAAATCAAAAAATGAGTCATAATGCTCATAGAAAATGATAATACAATACGGTCAATGGGAATGGGTCAGACTGATCCACGAACTCGACGGGTCTGCTGACCTTCGTCTTCTCATAGCGTCCCTGCAAAAAGGTCCAATGGGAAGGTACCAAAACTGGAGTGGTCCCTCCCCGTGGACTCTCCGACGGCTAAGTTAGACAGGAAATGGTCGAAAGAAGTGTGAATAGAGAAAAATGAGAGTCGCCAGAGAGAAGGAGAAGAAAAGAGAAACTATTACTCGTTACCAAATGTACTTCAGAAGCTTCCTTATATCCCTTACTAATCATTTCCTTGTCTATTCCAAGCTATCTCATTGGCCGAAAGTCTATAACCTAGTTGCTATCAGTCAAAGTGATTTTGCATACTCCGGTCGTGAGGGGTCCGGTTGCATTTAATGCTATGACAACCCCATTTAATGGCTGATGTGCGGGGTCAATAACTCTACAGGATCTTTGTCTGCTACATGACTGACCCCCTTTTTGACAGGTGTCTAAACGCTACTGGACTTGGGCCAACATCAGCTTCTCATTGCTACTGGGCTTTAACCGTGCGACTGTTTGGGAGGGCTTAGGACAAAGGTGGACTGGGCCTTCCTAGGCTACGCCCATCAGAAAATATTATATTTTATTGGATATCCAATAGTTAAAAAAAAATTAACCTTAAATTCTTAAGTATAATATATACAAGTCTACCCCTATCGTACCATATTTTAGAACATGTGGTGTACCACGTTCTCGTTCCCGTTCCACATGCCGGAATGATCTACATTCCAAGTAACATAGCGTCAACGGTTTAAGTTTTTTCCACAGGCAAGACTCTACCCTCCCCAAGCTACGGAAAACTTGCAATAAAATAGACTTGAGAGGAAAAAGAAATAAACTAATTCATTTTAAGGACATAATTTTTTAAAAGAATTCTGCATGTAAAGGTCTTCAGAAATCATCAAATAGAGGTAAACTACAAACAAACGAAAATGTTGGGATTCAAGCTAAGTTGAGTTTAGCTATAACATACTTGTGAATAGCTACGAAGAATTGGTGCTTTCGTTTCCTACTGGATTGCACATTAAAGAACAAGATAACAAAGTAAAACTTTCAATCATGCATATGAATCAAATTTGCAGAGATTAGATAGAAAATACGAACTTAAAGCATGAGAAAATGATACATCATCATACACTGCACAAACCTCTTCTAAATGTGGGCCTCCATTCAATGTCGAATCCGAGAATGACCTGATCCACTCCTCTCTTTCTGGTTTCAACAATCTCTAAAAGCTCTTTCGCAGCTTTCTCTACATCACCAAAAGTTCTGCTATATACAATTTGACCTTTGAAAGTCATTGTCGGGTATCTCATCTTTAACTTCGCTGACATAGAGAAGACAAAGAAGGTTGAGATATTAAAACTTGTTTCTTTCCTAACAAAACTTGGATTAATTAACAAGAAATAGATTTCAATCATTAATTTTATTTTATTATGGATCCAGAAAGATGCACAAAAAAGTAGTTGTGAAGTGTTATGTAATGGAGAAAACATGGGGGAAAAGAGCAAGGAATTCAGCATAAAAGTGTCATTGGATACACTTCCTTACAATTACAATAAAAAGTAAGTGAAGCTTATCCTCAGAAATATCAAATTAAATTTGTTTATATTATTGCCAGGTAACTGAGACAGGTATCAATCAACACACATGGCATCCATTTTGAAGTGAAATTCATCCATATACAACAGAACCCTCTCAACGCCTACCAGTACGACTTGTTTCCTTAACCTCTTGGAGAGTGCCTACATATTGCATTTCCAATTTAGAACCACAACAGCTATTGCAAATATGATTCATCACATCTGCTATGTTTTTAATGTGGCATAATAGCTTACAATGCCAGTATTGCCAAAATGATCTTGACATCTGCATTAAATAAAAAGCTAAAACAGAATCACTCACGTCCAATTTCTATGTAGCAAGACCACCCCCAATATTGTACGGTGCTTAGCAGGCATGTTGTCCCTAACATTTAAGAACACTCTTGAACAAAACTTACTAGCCGTAACTTCATTTATGCCCAAGGATGGAAGTATTCTTCGGGCCTCTATGGAATGGAATAAAACTGAAATGTAGCAAATAATAGGGGTCTTTTGGCTTAAAATTTCTTTCTTGATAAAATATATAAAAAGACCGCAATGCCTAAACTATTTGGCAAAATACAGCAATTTTAACTTAAAATCATGAATCGCAAATTGCATCTTCAAGTTGTGATTTTGTATCAAGTTGAACATCATCTTGACAACTTAGCCAGCATAGCAAGGTGAAATCACATGTTCAAGTTGCAATTTGAGCTAGAACTGCAAATTCAATCTCTGATTTCACTCTTCATGCCTATGCAACTGATTAATAGAACAGTCACGTGTACAAAATGGGCACTTTTTCTTTATATCTTTAGTAGTTTCCCAAAAATTGAAATTGCAAGTTCAAATTTCAAACTTGCCAATCCAACACAGCTCAAAATCACATTTTCAAATTGTGGTTTTACTTAAAATGACAATTTTAAATAATGATTTTAAAAAGTGCGGTATTTTTTTCAAGTAATTTCAGAATTAATTTATTATTTTTATTAAAAAAAAATTAAAAGCATTTTTTAGCAAAAACATAATAGAATGTGAAAGGAATAGTTCAGATTCAAATGTTTGCAACACACAAATTTGAGGGAAATTTAGTTTACATTCTACCATTACTTTCTACATTTTTAGCATTTTATTACAACTATATTTGCTTGATTGAGCTAACTTTTTTCACAGCAGCCAATCAAAAATGAGAGACAAAAAATAAAATAAAGCAAAATAAAAACATTTACCTGGACTTGAAGAATGATAGGCATCAAAAAATCGATTCCTCGGACACGGCAATAGAGAGAACGAATCTGAGACGCACATCATCGAATTGCTCTCACTTCCAGAGCCATCGCTTCCGCGGAATTCACTGGCGATCGAGCCCGGCAACCGCCGCCGAGCCATCGGGCGGTCTCCGTCTCCGCCGTCGTTCCGACTGGGCACGTGGCGTTGCTTGATTGGAGAAGAAGTCGAAGATGACGAGGTAGTGGCGGATTGGAATGCAGCTTCGATGGCTTCGAGTTCTTGGTCCGTTAAGGGTCGATCCCAGTCGGAAATAGAACAGTTCTCTCCTGTTTCCATTTTTTTTTTTTTCAGTAGATTTGGAGAAGAGTAGAGAGAGATTTGGCGGAGAATTGGCCCTGTCTGGGGGTTGGCTATTTTACTTCCCTATTTCATTTTTTTTTATTACTTTAGATTAGTTAAAATAATTGTATTTAAAAAATTGATTCATTTTTTTAATTAATTAATGATTGTGAGAAGAAATAAAATCATTGTCAATTATATATAATATTTTACTTTATTAACTATTTTATTTTTTAAGTAAGTTAGTTTTACTCAAGAAAAATGATCGAGATCTCCTTTCCCCCACCCTCTTTGACCCCCTCTCTTTTTTGATTGATTACTTTTATTTTTTTCTTTTTCCTTCTCCTCTAATCACTACCTGCTACGTGTGTGTGGAAGGTGGTGAGAATTGGTGATTGAGGGGGTCTCAATCACAGCCGTTTACTCGACGCTCCCTCCAAACACTTTCATAATTGAGAGTGGGCAGCGACGGGCTGTTAGAAAGAAGGGTGAAGGTCTAGTGGGAAAAGGACCGGTGTTTATGCTGGTGAATGTATTACTCGATTTTGAGCTATAGTAAAAATTTTAAATGAATTATCAAATATTTTATTAAATATGAGACTCATATAAATCACATGTGCATGGATCTCACAAAAAATTTGATAAAATATTTGATAATTTATTTGGAACCTATAGTATTTCCTCTTAATTTTTTTCTTTTTGGTTATGCGTGGCTTGTTTCTATTGGTCATTCATACTCAGTTGTGGCGAGCCTTTTTGTATCATTTTAAATTTGGGGGAAGTGAAGCGGCCGTGGCCCATCCTTTCAAAATTTATTAAAAAAATAATAAAAATTAGAATTCAAATAACTTTTAAGAAAATTACAATTCCGTAAAAAAAATAAATTAACATTTTAGTTATAAAAGTTTGTAAACTTTTTGTTTTTCTAAACCTATAATGTATTGTTATTT